>OY735210.1:63050972-63170972 GCA_963457665.1 Thysanoteuthis rhombus | reverse complement strand
AAACCTTGCACTCACAAGTACAAATAGGGTGTGCATGCAATTAGTCACATAATGCTACAGTCCCCGTTTTGGATTGTGTGGCCACCTCGGGTATCTGTCCATGGATGTACACCAACTTACGTTCACTTCGGAATTAACGTCATGGTCCTGTAATGTAAGATCTACACGACGTGATCAAAGGCCAAATGAAACAGTCAACACTGATCATGAATGCACGATTCGCCCACTAGATAAACGCAATCGAGAGGGAGGAACACTAAGAAAGAAGATGAGAAAAATCATGAATAGTGCCACAGACTGAGGATTAGGGATCGAATCAACACTTTGAACGTATATTTGTCCACACGCACACACATACACTTACATTCTGAGAGTACGCTAAAGAAATTAACCTTTCTGGATTTTTCGGCTATTATTCAAGTGCAGATGACTTATCGATGATGTAATGAAAAAAGTATAATGAAACAGATTGATTGAGAAATGAAACAAATGTTTTTACTCAGAAAATCGAGACATAAACAATTGTACTACACAAAAACATAACTATCTGGCATTATTCACTTAATTTGAAGAAAAGACGGATTGTTAGGATGTTTTTTCCTATTTTGATCCTGTGCATTGTTTTGGTATTTGAAAAAATATGTTTCCCCGGTTATTTTCTACATTATGTTGTACGTAAGCGTTTTTTGAGGAAAATCGTTAATATTTTTTGGAAACGGTGGTTGTTCAGTCTGCTTGTGGTTGCCAAATTCTTGACTCATTTTTTGTGTGTTTTGAAAATCAAGGATGTTCAGCCTGACATATTCGATTTTGTCGATATGAGATTTTAAGCCGTAGACATTAGCGCATTTTTTTCAAGGAAATAGGGGAAAAAAAGAGATATTGTTGTCTGACATTCGCTGCTTAAGATAATCATTGTTTGGGGAAATTATTAATGATCTTTAGGCGCACAATTCTCTTGGTTTCAAGGTACAGAGTGACTTTATCTGCACTTGAGTTGGTGATTAAAAGAGGTTTCTGTGAGGTGGGTGTCGCTAATGGTTTACGTTTTGACGCTGTATTGAAAAAATTTGTGGAATGGATATATCAGTTATGGTTTTGCGAGACAGACTTCCTGTTAAGTCGATTAGAAGGAGTTGATTTATTGTGGTCTAAAGTTAGCCACAATCTCTGATAATCATTGTAACTTGTCTGAGTTTGTCTTACAAAGGACTGGGGGGAAAGTGCAGCGTTATTGTTCTTTCTTTTAGGATATACTGGTTGCAGAGTGATGGAAATGATGACATTTTCTTTAACGTAAAGACAGACAGCTTCCTTTGTTTTATTCGCAATATGTGTATAAGAATATTTACAGCTGTCCCCAATCGTGTCAACTTTTGGCAGTACCAGTTTTTAACACTCGGGCCAATTCTTATAGCATTTTTGTTGGTGACATTAATTGTGTTTTCTGATCATTTCCGCTGTAATTGATCGAATGATCTGTTTCTCTATGTATTTTGTGCACAGATATAATACATTACGCATTGGATGAACAAACGTATACGTTACAAAATGTTTTTTATAGAAAAAAAAACAAATAGTAAAGAAAGAAACGTAGAAAAATGTAAAAACCAAGAACAAAGAAAAATAATGAAAATGAGACTTTGAAAAGTGATAGATTGGCATTGGAGTGAAGAGACTTTCATTTTGTTTCCTATAGAAAGGAATGTGTTCTGTTGTATTTTTATACTTTTTCCATTATATTTTTACAATTGCATTCCTTTCCTTGTAGACTCCGTTTACAGAATCATTTTGGAAAAATTTTTGGCGACGTTACCGTATATGGGCACGATGTTCATTCGTGGTGATCGCAGAATCATGCGTCAAATCTTACAGTTCTTGTGTGTCCTGGGGGCAATGGATGTGGCACAAATAAAATAAAATGCGTTTTAGCTATTGAATGAGCAGTGCATTTCCTTCGGAAGTTTCATTACTTTTAGAGGAAGAGCCTCCTGAATAGTGGTTTACGAGAAACAAATCGAAACGTTTGTAAGGAAAAGTTTGAAAAACAGGATTCTTATTTCCTTTTGTTTTCGTCACAGACACACAATGTGTACATAGATATAACTGTATTTCTTAAATTTTTTTTTTCTTCTTTTGGTTTTTGGTTTTAAAATGATTTGCCGTCTCTTCATAATTCGACATTTTCTCATATTTGCAATTTTTCAAAAGAATTGTATAAGAAAGAAGGAAGAGAGGTGTCTTAAGAGTGAATTACTAAAGAAATAAATGATATAAAAGAAATTTCCGAAAACAGAGAGACGGGGTGAAGAGAAGAAATATGAAACTTTTGATTTTGCAAGCAAGTCAGATACATAGCAAGAAGTCGTTTGTTTTTCTTAACCGAGAGATACGAGTGTAAGCTGATATTTGAAATGTTCAGATAAAAACACTGTTGATATGACAGAACTTATATTTAAAAATATTTGAAACAAAGATAGACGTTTGCATAGATATATTATAAAAAAACTTTAATCGGGTTGGTTCAGTTGATGATTGGAAAATGAATTCATACTTTGATACATTTAAGAAAAATCCCACACAGATAGATCGTGTCGATGAAAGAAGATATAAATATTTTTTTAGTTTAGCTAGGATATAATAGAGTGTAATGATATAAAGCTGAAGAGGAACTGTTCAATTAAATATTTCATTTTTATCTTTAAAGATTTTACTCAATTAAAAAAAAACACTTTTGTGTAAGCACATGTGGACTATAATTATATAAATATAGCATATATATATTTTGTATATTTATATATGTGTGTGTATAAGTACGTTGGTGTATCTGAGTAACAATATGATATAAACATCAAAATTAACATAAAATGTACTTGAAATCGAATTGCTTTGTTGCAATATGAAATATATAAGACATTAATATTCAAATTAATAAGTGAAACTTGAATGTTAGTTTGACAGAAAGCAGTCAGTTCGCTGTTATTTTCGGGAAATGAAATAATCAGTCTGGTTAGTCACTCAAAGGAACATCCTTTGGCGAAATACTGTGTTGGGGTGACCAATTAGAACACTGGAAGAAAGGGTAATCAATTAATAAGTTACTTCTCTAGCCTTCTGTTGGACACGAATCAATAAAAATTCTGTATTTTCAAGAAATAAGCGGGCTCAAAAGAGTGATCTATTTAGCATATTGAAAACTGACCCCCGCCAACTAAGAACCTCTCTAGAAATGATTTAAAAAGTGTTTTTCGTTAACGTAATAAGAGATATATGACAAAATCTCGAGTCATCTCGATTGTTGCAGCTTGTACACTTGATATATATGTCTGTGTTTTCATAACCATCCGGGTCAGCTTGAAAGTTGAAGAAATTTTCACCGACAGTTTTGCTGGCAGTTTGTGTTTACTGTTTCTAATATGATTCGCAAGTTTTTCACAAAACGTTTATTTGTGCAGACTAAACTTCTGACGCCAAAACGTTCAAACACTTTATTATATATCAAAAGCAGCTTTGGTTAAATATATTTACCTCAGTTCCATTATAGAAAATCGTTCTATTTTTTGTTTTTAGATGCCATGGGGGGAGTTTAATTTAGATTTCTTTCAAAAAGATCGCTTTTGATTGAGTCATCATAGCCGTCGTCGGAATATTTCAAGTAGTCTCATCAGTTTTGCCCTAAATAAATGTTTTTTTATCCTATTGACGCGAAGAAACTTTTTCTCGCTAAAAATCCACAGTTCGATGCTTATATTTATTGCACATCAGTGGATTTTATGAATAAAAAACTCCTACTTGAATCATATTATCTATATCAGTGACATGATTTATGCCTGCAGCCATTTCAATTCAAATTCTCAACGCAACTATTTTTTTGGCAGAATTAAAAATGTTATTTGTTCATTTATCAAATCCAAGCAGAATCTTCAAGGTTGGAGGGAAAATTGGTAATTTCAGGCGACAGGAATTTTCGATTCAGATATAGTTTTTATACTTTTATGTACTTACTATGTTTTTTGACATAATCTCTCAAAAAATTCTGAATAGATTTCAATAATATCTTGCAGAAGGACAGGCTTTAGACTGAGAAAAAATTGACTGAATTCAAGATGGGGGCGTCAATAGATTATTTTGTGATTGGGGGTATTTTTTATATCATTACAATAGTCCAGAAATTGAAAAATCTAGAAGTACAATTACCTCCCTTGCACTACATGAACTGATTTTCATTAAGTTTTTAGTCAATGTATTTCGTTGGCAGATAAAATGCACTCTCTTCTCTGTTTTTTTTTTCGTGTGTGTGTGTGTGTGTGTTCCTTTTCCATTCAGAAAAGGAAGGCGTAACTGATGTGATTTGACTTTTTTTTATCATCGGAGTGTGAGAGTCAGTCATCTAATATCCGTACAGAATGAACTTACTCAACTGGGAGTAAGCTTCATTCAATTGATGCATCGATTAGTTAGGGCTTTCTTCTTGTAATCGATTAGTTGGGCCTTTTTTTTCGTTTTTCCGAAAGAAGATCAGCTTTTAACGAATGAAAAACCTGCAGAGTGTTCGAATGAAAAAAAAAAACCAGAAAATCTCTCACTGTCATTTGATTTCAGCTGGATGGAACCAAAAAATCCGAGAGCGAAAAAAACAATTGATTTATGAGGTTCAAAGTAAATCGAAAACGAGGCAGAGGCAAGATGTGAAGACTGAGTTGTAAAAACTTGATATATTTATATAAAAAATAGGAAACACTCAAATAGTGCATACTGCTACCAACTCCATTTTCATTAAAAACTGAATGAAAATCAGTTCATATATAGGTATGTTGCGGGTAGATTAGTTATAATAGATACTTCAATTAGTTTCTCAAAGTTCTCATAGAAATTGTTTGTGAAGCTTTGCAGATAACAAACGGACAGAATGACGGACAAAGACACCGGTGAATACTTTTTCCAACTTGGTTGGCAGAGGTTGTACTGGTTAATTATGTTAGGTTATTCAAGTAATTAGTATCTGACTCAAAACAAATAGCTAACTATATAATCAGAAACTATTACATTATAAAATGTTCACTTTCTGTGTGATGTGTGAATAAAGAAAGAAGGACAGACTGGAGGGAGTTGCGTCTAGGGACGGTTGCAACATTGTTATTTTTCTGTGATGACATTACTGCACATGCTCAGACCATCCCTATCACCAGGAGGGCAAAACACACATTCAACGTCTGGTGTTACAATTGTTGAAAAACGTGTTTGGAGGCATGAAAATGAGTTGTATTTTTGTAATACTGTCCTGACCATTTGCACGAATCAATCAAAACTTAAATGAATCATTGCTTTGTCGACTTAGACTTGACATAATTAGTATGTGCCAAAATCAATATTTTTTGCTGGCTCAAGGTGTTCTGATCTGGTTGGGGACGGTTTCAACAATTTGTTTATAATTAGTTTTTAAGATTAAAAAAAGGGTCATTAGCTGTGATATTGTGGAATGTCTCTGTTCTTGAAAATCGTTTTCTTTTTTTTAGTTTTAAAAAGATTTTTAGGAAGACCAGGACTTGGATTTACGAAAATATGACAAAAATCAGTTTTTGTTCAATAAAAGTTTCTCTGGTTGCAAATTATTCCATTCTTTCTGTCTGATCGAAACATGGAGACATTAGATGGCATCTATAATATCTGCACATTGACTCAGGATGTGCCAATGATATATGCATCAATATATTGACAAATAAATAATGCTATAATATAAATATTAAACAATTCATTTTTTCCGAATTCTAAGCACATTGTGAAATAAAACAAGAGGTAATTTGTGAAATATAATGTATTTGTAACATGTTGCAAATGACCATGAATAGTTTTGTATTTATCTTTGGGGTTGATGTCCACTGCAACATCTGACTTTTTTCATTCAAATAAATATTGTAAACAATAATCATCTCAAGAGTTTTATGGGTGATAAACAGAAAAATGTAAGATAAATAAATGAAATTTTGTTGGATCTAGTCCACACAGTCTCTGAGTAACTGAGAGAAATACAAAACGTGTTGCAACCAACCCCTGTCTCATCTGGTATTTATTTGGAAAGGTTGGTTCTTACGGTGACAGGCCAGTTACGATCTTGCAGTCTTTTGGTAGATAAAGTGTTAATTCTATATGTGAGGGAAATGAGTCTGATTGAACCCTTTTTCTATCCAATCGTGTATTGTTACAGAGGATGAAGTTTTATAATTAGAAAACATGACGAAAGAGAGCATGTTTTTGCACTGATGGTTGAAAATAAAACTCCCTGTATATTTGTAAGCTAAGTATAATCCATTGTGAATGCTGTCTGAGTAATACAGGAGAGAAGTTCTCCCGTATGAAACGATCAAAATCTTCCTTGCAATTACTGGGAGAAAAGATCAATGGTGTTTATATATATATATATATATATATATATATATATATATATATATATATATATATATATATATATGAATGATAACTACTCGTATATAAATTATTTGACAGGATAGTATTAATAGTATTAACAATGTAGGAAGCCAATTGTTGTCTCACTTAGGAGTGAGAAAGGGGTTTTCTGTGATATGATTTTTGTACCGACCTCCGATTATTCCCTCACCTTCATGTCAGAAGATAATTTTCTTCGCATAAGAATAAATTTGCCAAATGCAGAGATATACTTAAGAAACTGCTCCGTTGTTTCAGTGCATTGCTGTCGGCAATTAATGCAGATTCAATGCTTTTTCTTTTAATCCCATCGTGTTCCTTCGTGATTGTTTGGACATTTCAAATATCGTAGTACATTTTGTTGCAATGACTCACGAGGGCATTCAAGTGAGCATCTAAGTTCAGCGCTCGTCAATGTTCACATATTCTTCTTTTGAGATCAGGTTTTTCCCCAAATCTAAGCAAGACACACGCACACAGCAGATAGGAACAGCAACAAATAAAAAAACTAAAAGCTGAATTTGGTAAGAAGCTTCCAACAATTTCGAAGTTTATACATATTCTTCATAAAGTCCATAGAGGCTGTGGTGCATTTCTCGAGAAACTGATCGCAGGTCATGTCCCTCCTAAGAATGTTGAAGAGCGAATTCAGAACATGAAGAAAAGACTGCCCTCAGGAATATCTTTAAGGGATACCTTATTATTTCAAATATTCTTTTTTTATATAGTCATAAGATTGAACGACCAGATCACAGATATGTAATTTGACACCAGAACACGTCATCGGAACACGGAGATTGGAAAGAGATTTGTTGATCAGATTTTTATATACTCATGCAGCTATCCTGGTGAGAATGAGGATCTCCCCAAGCGATAACATTCAAATATGATGAATTCTCCTACTGCAATCCCACACGTGTATTTCCTCGTATTCTGATGAACTTGGTGCACGAATATACATGTTCATCTACAGACAATGGAACGACGCCGAACTGTCACCCCCTGGGGCGCACGCTAGGGTGAATCTGGTGAAAATTACATCAAAATCCCCCTCTGTGTCTTACTGATGTAGTCCAGAGGAAAACAGAGATCGATAGGTTCAGCAGGAGCTGTTTGGGCGCCAAACAGTCTTAAGTGCGTCCCACTCAATCGTAATTGTCTGTTTCCTAGATGCTTTGCCTTCTCAATGCTAGTGAGCCAAATTTGTCCAGTCATTTTATCCATAGCTGAGAGATACGATTCGATGCAGCTGAGACGATGTTAGGACAATCAGATACGAAGCCAAGTCGACGCCAGGCAACTAAAAATATCTGACAGATAATTGTTTTTAGAACTAAAAAAATGTATTTTTGTATTTTTTAAAGAAATAACAATTTGGTTGCATTTATGGATTCATAAAAAACATTTCTATAACTTGTATATTTACATAAAAATTGAACTCATTTATAGTTGTAAGCCCTTCTTCGTAAATATCTAAGAGGGATCTTTCCTTCAATGTTTAAAACCATATTACGAATAAATTATATTTTATTCAATTTCCACATCGAATAACCAACTGACGGTACACATGTGTACAAATGTTGTTGGACGAGAACTGTTTCAAAGTCATATTATTCATATGTATTTCGTTTCGCTTTTGGAAAACTTGCCAAGTAGCATCAACAATATGGTTTCAAGATGACAATTTCGGTGAATCAGCACACAACGTTTCTTAATCCCAGCCATGAGGAATTTGTATTTGCAAACTCTCAGTGGCGAAGATAACAAGCACGCAGAAACAACGAATAAAAAGTTACGAGTTGCATTTGGTATGGAACATCAAACAATTTGGAAGTCTATACATGTTCTTCATGATGACCAAAGAGGCTGTGATGCATTTCTTGAGTAACTAATCGCAGTTCATATCCCCCGGAAGAAATTAAAGAAATATTGGGATGCTGACGAACAAATTCGAAATATTGTTTTAAACATTAAAGAAAGTAATTCCTCTCTAACCCTTAAAGGGGAAAACCTTAAGATTATGAATAAATTTGATTTTATAATGATATAAAAATTATTTACACATTTCTTCTAAGTATACCTACTTTTCATTTAATACATTTTTAAACTTTGAAGGGCGGAATTTTTCTGGATTATTTATAAGAAAAAGCTTATTGACCAGGATAAGTTCAATTTCGCAGTCAAAGAAATACTTACTCAATATTCTTTTTGATGAATATCCTTCTTTTGTCATTCAATGAGTGTGTATGAAATGTCTAACAAATGCATGCCTTGATTATGTTATACTTTATTTAACCTACATAGAGTCAGCCATATTGAGTGTGGCATAAAAGATGATAGGGAAGGGGTACAGAATATTATGATTGGAGGCCAATTCTTTATTATTATTATCATTATTCGTGAAGGTAGATTGCGGTCGGAAAATTCTTTCACGAGATGCAAAAAATTATTAACGTTCGATTGAAAAATATTAAACATATCATAGAATATTATCATTTTATTACATGCCAAGTAGTTATCATAGAATTTCCACTGACATTTTAATGAAAAGGACAAATACTTTTTTTGTCATTTGATGATATAGAAATTGGATATGATTTTGTGTCTGTCCTGACTCTGGATTTACCATTGAAGGATTTTCTCTCTTGAACTCCAAAAAATATTAGAATTGAATATCCAGAAAACCATATAGTTTTTCACTTTAACATTAATGGAAGCACCTCTGAATCGTTATCCAATTATTTTCGTTATAAACTAAGCGCCCTTCCCTGTGTAGCCCAGGTTTTCATTTCAGAAATAAAGAAAACATTTACTTTTGGTCTAAACGATCATTTTTGAATTGAAATCTACAGAAATGCATAGATTATTTGCTTCTGTAACTTTTGAGTTAATAAAAAATTTTCTTTTGAAATTATCAAAACCTGCAAGATTAGATTTATTAAATACTAAAACTACATTGTAAAACATTCCTAAATGTGACTCACTTAAAGGCAGCCTTCGACGGCAACTATACTCGATCTATAGTACCTTCCTATTCATACAAATTACATTATTTTTTTAAATTAGAAAATAAATGAGAGAAACTTATTCACCATTCAATATTTGTCGAGGTAACTCCTTTGAGAAATCATCTTTATAGCATAGATTTGGGGCTGAGGGTATATGCAGGCTCTGCTTCATCATCAAATTGCAAATTGGAATAGAAAATTCCGTATTTTCAAAATTAGATATACAGTATTCATATTATGAATTTTATGTGATATTGTCAAACTACCGCCAAATCTGATAAATTTTGAGTAAACTATTCACTGTTTGTCTATCAAGTCACGTTAAACAAAACGTATACTTGAATTAATATTTCCCTACAGTGATTTAAAATGACGACCAAGGGATTGGAAGGAGGCTCTATAACAAAATGAGGTAAACTGACAACACTTATGTATCGACTTATTTATTTATCAAATAGTACAAAAGTTTCAATAATCATCTTCAGTTGGAATAAAAGTACAAGTTTAGTTCGACCCTGCAATTGTCAGAATCGTTTTCTTTATTGTTTTTAACCCACGCTCCGAAGTCAAAAAACCTTCCAATTGTAATAGTAAAGCTACTTCCTAATTCCGATGTCACAATAAGAACGGTAAGAAGGAATTTAATTGAGAAATATACGATAAAAATCAACAACTAGATTAGAAGACAAACCAAATAATAATAATAATAATAATAATAATAATAATGAGAGCTTGAGACTCTGTTCAACGAAGTAAGGGAATATAGTGAGGACATAGGAATGGAGTTTGGAATAGAAAAATGCGCAATCATGGTAATGCACAAAGGAAGGCTTTCAATGACTGAAGGAATCGAACTCCCGGACAACAGCAAGATTAGGGCATTGACCGCACAGGACGGATACAAGTACCTAGGTGTCCTTGAATGTGACACGATAAAACGGGAAGAGATGAAGGAGAAAATTAAGAGAGAATACCTCAGAAGGATAAGTAAAATATTAGAAACCAAATTAAACAGCAGAAATCTAATAAAAGGAATGAATACCTGGGCTGTGTCAGTAGTTAGGTATACAGGACCATTCCTAGGATGGACAAAGGAAGAGCTCCAATCAATGGATAGGCGAACAAGGAAACTTATGACGATGCATAAAGCATTACACCCTAGAGATGATACAGATAGACTATACGTTAAGAGAAAAGAAGGTGGCAGGGGGCTCATCAGCATAGAAGATTGTGTCCAGAGAGCTAAAATAGTCCTAGATAGATATGTGCAAACAAATAGAGAAGAAATCATAAAGAGCGCGAGAGATAGTGCAACAAGCAATAAAGTAGAAAACAATGGAACAGTACAGCAAACAAGAAAAGAAAGATGGGAAAGGAAAAAAATGTGCGGCGAGTTTAAAAGACAGATACAAGATGTAGCGGACGAGAAATCATGGACGTGGTTACGAAAAGGGAACCTTAAGAGAGAAACAGAATCGCTCATCATGGCAGCCCAAAACAAAAGCATAAGGACAAACTACATGAAAACAAAAATCGACAGAACACAGACAAACAGCAAATGCCGCATGTGCGGTGAAAGAGATGAGACAGTAAACCACATTACTAGTGAATGTAGTCAACTCGCCCAGAAGGAGTATAAGCATAGACACGATAGAGTAGCAACGATGATACACTGGGAACCAAGCAAACAAATGGGATTCAATCATGTAGAAAAGTGGTATCAGCACAAGCCAGAGGCAGTTTTGGAGAATGACAACCACAAACTACTGTGGGACTTTGACATCCAAACTGACCACCTCATCCCGGCTAGAAGACCGGACTTAGTAATAGTAGACAAAAAAAGGAAGGCCTGCCAAATAGTACACGTTGCTGTGCCTGCAGACCATAGAGTAAAAAAGGAGGGTGAAAAAAGGAAAAAATACCAGGACTTAGCAAGAGAGCTGAGGAAGATGTGGAACTTGAAAACCAGGGTAGTACCGGTCATAGTGGGCGCACTGGGAACTGTCCCCAAAACGCTGAGGGAGAGACTGGAGGAGATCGGGATTAGAGGAAGGATAGAGACCGTATAGACCACGGCACTACTGGGAACTGCATGGATACTGAGGAAGGTGCTAGAGATATAAGTACTGCAACGAACTGTAGCTCTGTCACGATATGCGAAAGAGAGAGGAGACGTTAGCTGAAAACCTGAGGAGACTTATTGTCACTCAGCCTTCAGCGATAACCACTGGGCAACCGGTGTGAAACTGTAAATCGTAGAATTACTGCGACCTACAAGTACTAGGAGAGGAGGGCTGGAGACTTGAGGAGACTTGCTGTCACTCAAACTCCAGCGGTTACCACCTGGCAACTGGTGTGAGATTCCAAATGATGATGATAATAATAATAATAATAATAATAATAATAATAATATTGAATTAAGTCTGTAAATAATTCCAAGTTTATCCTTATAGCTCTGTTCGTAGTGAAATATACATACACGCACACATAAAGAGGCCCCTGTCAATAGTTGTTGGAGCTCTTTACTGTTACTACTGTCTGAGAGGATAGATAGTTATGGGAGGGAGGTTCACTTACTTACTCTCTGATTTCCCCTTCATGCATCATGATACACCAATGAAGAGAAAGTTTATGATGTTGTGACAGGGATCATGCAGGGATCTTGATTCATGCCATCTTAAGTGAATATAAGAGCCACAGTGAAATAACCCGATAGCTTTCCGTACTGACTAATGAAATGCTATCATGCATCTATATCTACTATACCACGGGTATTATAGCTTGTAAATAGAAATAGCCTTGGCCAAGATTCGAACTCTATATACCTATTCTGTTGTTCGTGCTAATAATAGTTTGGCCACCCTTGACTCCTTTTTATCCGTCAAATAACAAAGAAAATAGATTTCCAAATACCCGCTCAAATACTCTAACCCAATTCAACTCTGTTTATACGAAAAGGAGAAGATAAGAAACAGCATGCCTTACAAATGACCTTCAACTGATGATTATTTCTTATTCACCTTCATGGTATTGTGTAAATGTTATTCTTGCAAATCTATGAAATATATCGAACGATCAAAATTTAATCAGAGATGTGTATATATGATCTTCAGTTTTATGGGGTTGTCTTGTTAATGTGACCTTCTCCATATCCTTGACATACCTATTGTAAAAGTTCACAAACAATTGCAAATAAACCTACACTGATCCCACGGGGGTTATGACCTATTATTCATTCGAATATATCTATATACACGTGCGCACGCGCGCGCGCGTGTGTGTGTGTGTGTGTGTGTGTGTGTGTGTGTGTGTGTGTGTGTGCAAAAGAAGACATCAGCGATTATAAACCATTGCACAATTGTCTCCTTTTAGTCAGCATTATCTTTTTGTCATGGGAAAATGATGCAAACATCTGATTACCTTCATTATTGCGCAAAGGTCCTCAAAAAATATAGCTCCACTAATACGAAAATTAAGGAGAATTCAATAGTTCAGCTTTTAACGGTGGAACTATTCGTGTTTTTGATCTTCGGTGCAGCGGCTACAAACGAGAGAAGTCAGTAGAGAATCCCAACAAGTCAACAATCGATAAAACGAAGAGTCAATCTTTGGACTGTCAAGTTGACAATCACAGACCGGAAATCAGTCCACATAGACACAAAATAAAAACGTTTGAGAGAAAAATAAAATCATTTCAGTTGATAAATGCTTTGGTTGGCAGTTAATTATCTTGGCAACCGTATTTTATTTCTTTGGAGACGAAATTTCTTGAGGAAAAAATCACAAATGACAACACAAAACAGAAATAGAACATACAGGTTTTCCCAAAAGTGGTTCCCGATTTGAATCTGGTCTCTATATATTTCAGCAGTATATTTGAAAATATTACGTCATACGATGCTATTTTTGGTAACGTACTGCATCGATTAGTTGAGTAATTCGACATGTAAGGATCAGAATGTTCATTCAATTTTAGATAATGTCAACCAATCATCTGATTGCTGAATTGCGGATAACTGCTAATTGATCGTTATTTTAGAGACACCCTCCACTGAAAGTACCTTCTTCAAAGGTTTGGATTGACATTTACCCCAAAAAACCTGTACATCATTGGGATATATCAAATATATTGCTGTTTAAACTCGTTAGAGCTTCTCTGTGACTGAAGCTCATGTAATACTCTCTCTATGCTAAGTGTTTAAGTACTGGTGGCACGGTTCCCTTTTGCCTCATCTTTTAAAACATAACAATCGACAACTTATGTGATTCCATTACTGCGCTTTGTTTCAAGGAACCACCTTGAAATTGCTAAAACTAATCCTGGATTGTATCGTTCATTTCTTCCCACTTACCGAAATCTTCGAGCAGCTTCAGTGGTTTTCGGGCCTAGATTTTCAAAAATGCAAAAGTCTCACTGCTTGTATCTGCCATTATAAGATTTGAAACAAAAGTTACGCCTGATTCATCAATTACCTTACGATACTGTGAAAAAAAAATCATCTCAGGCGTGAATTGATTGCTTTCATGATTGCGATGTCCTCCATGACATCTCCAAAGCAAGGAGAGAAACTGGTAACGACAATGGGCTGAGCAAGAGGATTTGACGGTCCCCGGTTTCTTCTCTCTCCCTCTCTTCCATCTCTCTCTCTCTCTCTAGCTCATACAGTTGCTGATTTAATGATAGAATGGAAGAAAATTCAATTATTATAATAAAATGATCACTAACAAAGTACACGTAAAATAAGTTTCATTTACTCGTGAATCAGCACCTTTTATCGTTACTACAATTACGTCTGTGTTCTGCCCCATCCAACTACTTAACTGTTAAATAGTCTCCACAAAGATTAGCGTTTATTTTCACCTACACGTACAGGTCAAAGAAAGTTTTACACATAAAAGCACTTTTTTTCATTAATGTTCCGGAAATCATTCATAAATGGACGTTTATTACCGAAAACATTGGTGTTTGCTAATAATAGAATTAAATAATGTGAGAATTTGTCTTTGATGATTTCGTTTTATGTTTCTTTGAGGCTCGAAAACAAAAATGCGTAGATGACTGATTTCTTTCTTTGATGTGATATTTCCATATTATATATCTTGGCAGTTCATTCTTGGTTGAATACGTCAACAAAGATGGATAGGCATATGTTTCCCCTGTCTCTAGGTCACTATGCTTATCTTTCAATCTACACAATATCTCCAAAAATTTTCAATGAACTTTGATCACATTTGTGGAAGACAGGGCCATGACAGTACATGTTAGTGAACCATTTTAACAATGGTAGTTATTATATCCTTACATTCAAAATCAGACTTATTTGCCCTGGAAATGCAGGCTTAGAAAGAATTTATAAAACTGGGGTGGATCAAGGAGTGGATCCAGAAATATATAAAGTGATTTTAATCGATTTGATAGCAACAATAGCGATTGCAGATGTAGACTCTAACTGAGTGTATCCTAGTTTCTATTAAGATATTCGGCGTTTATTACTTGAGGATAAGAGATATCAAGCCTTCCCCAAAGTCCAACATATTTCTGAAAGGTCTCAATGCCTGGAGCAATATTACATTTTCTATCAGTTCAGCATTTTTCAAAGCATTTTCTTCACTTCTCTCGAGAAAATTTAGTAGATTTGATTTCGTCATTAATGCAATTTTCATATTAAAACTCCACAACTATTCCATACTCTATATGCATGTGGTGATTTATCCTTTTACTGTAGTCAGATAGAGTTAGGAGAGTACAGTTTTAACAGCCGATCGGAAAATAGCATTTCATTATGACAGTTGTCCCATTAACGTGGATTTCCATTGGATAACTTTTACAGTTTGGGCGTTAATTGATGTTAGGAACGTACCGTGAGTTCCATCCTCACTGCATGCCTTATACTCGTGAGTAATACTAGGCTAAACTGGGGAATTACCAGTAATTATTTTTGCTTGAAATAGTAGTAGAATAATAATAATAAAGTATCATTGTTTCAAGTGTAAAGTTCCACGTCTGTGATCTTTAAAAATGCTTTGCGTCCGAATCCAACCTTTGAAGTTATTTTAGGTCAAAGTCTTCCGTTGTATATCATTGCAATTTACACTACATTTCATTTAAACCAATAACATCTACATAAACATTAACAAGATATTTGCATATAAATAGGCATTATATGTGTATGCGTGTGTGCATGTGTGTGTGTGTGTGTGCTTGTGGTAGCACTTTTTTTATATCTTTGCTCGTGTATATATATTTTTACATATATTTATATATATATATATGTATATATATGTATATATATGTGTGTATATATATATAGGGAATAAATTTTGTTTATATTTTCCAGCATAAGTATATTTACATATCTATACCTACAGAAATATCGACTAACATCCATAAAAAGATATAACTATATAAAACTAATCTTTGTATATATATATATATATATATATATATATATATATATATATATATTCGTCAATACATACATATGCATGTATGTGTGTGTGTGTGTGTACTTTTTTCGAGTATGGATAATTTATCAAAAAAGAAATATTCTTTCTTGCTCCCCTGTCCCTACAAGCAATTCAATCGAAATAGCTTTATACTTTTTCAAAACGTTAAGTATGAGAATCAAATGTCTTCTGAGGGAATAAGAAATATATGCACTCACGTAGGTGGATATATATGTACACATATCCACACATGCGCATTCATATACATATATATATATATATATATATATATATATATATATATATATATATATATATGTGCATGTGTGTGTGTATAAATTCATAGATTTATACTTATGCATACATATATATATATATATATATATATATATATATATATGCATATATATATATATGTATAAATATATATATATAGAGAGAGAGAGAGAGAGCGAAAGAGAGAGAGGGGGGGACAGAGAGATTTATTTGTGTGTGTGTATTTCACATATGAATAATGAATTTAAGAAAAAATTACTCAATCTCTGCTTTCGGCTTCCTACCAGCAATTTAGCCTATTGAAAGAAATAAGGAAAAGAGTTGAATCATTATTCTTTCGTACAGTAATGTATTCGATATCGAATGTCTCGAACAGGAATCTGCAATACCATGAATTTCTCAAAGAAATTCCTAAAGGCATCGTTCTATTTGCTTTTGCTACGGTTAAAAGAGATTGCTTTTCTATCAAATGTTCCCGCAGAACTTTAAAGGAACAATCATAAACAGAGATGATTGTTGCTTTTTGTTAGTGAGATCGTCTTTTCCATTTAGTGGGGCTGCATAGCCGAATATTTCAAACTTATTGAGCGTTTTGTGATGAAAGCATGAGATTTAGTACATTCATTATCAAAGGCATACCGCAAAGAATCTGATATTGAGCCATCGTGAATTCTCTGCCGCCCATTGAGATATTTTGAAATGACTGCAATGAGTTCTCAGATCAATTTTCCTTATAGAAATGATATTGGGGGCATAATTAGTTGAATCTAGCCCCTATAAATAGTGTTGGGGAGTAACGATTAGGATAATAAATATAAGTAATTGAAATTACAATATTGCTACCATGATTAAGATGAAAATCGTAATTGCAATAGAGTTTCATGAATTATGATATAGCTTCTGTCTACCTGACAATACAAAATGAGCACGGTGTTGGGAATCAGTTGCTGGTGTCCCAACACTACCACCTTCAATGTGTAGATGGGGTTGATGATACAGATGGTGGTGATCGTGGTGATCATTACATCGATGCAGGCAGTGATGATGATGATACTGGTTATGATAATGATTCCAGCGATTATGACGATGGTGATGGCAATGTTTGTCGATGGAGTGCAGATAGCAATGATATTAATAGTGGTGATGGGGATGATGATGGTGGTTGTGATGATGATCATCGCCACCTCAACTATCACTACCATCAAGATCACAACCTTCACAAATTTTATCTGCATCACCATCACCACAATCACAACCACGAAGGCATGAAACGGTTTTTAATGGGCAAGCATTTGATCTCTGTAATATCTCTGACCCCAGTCTTTTCTCTAATGTATTTTGCTGTCTTGTTATTTCTCCACGTTAAGCATAATTTTCTCTTGTGCACGTTGCATAGTTCACAAATTGAGGTCAATATTTTGGTAAGGTCACTATCAGCTGTATGCATTGGTCGTATACCCTTCTTTTTAGGATTAATTACATTTCATTGTTCTTGAGCTGGCTTCACCGAAAGCTTGTCAGTCTAGAGTGATTCGACGCTTGATTTTCTTCTTCTGAGGATTTCATGGAGATTTGCTGTCCTCGGTAGATGTTGTGATTTACTTACTTCAGCTCTTCATTCAGTATTCTGGTTGTTGTGTATTTGTTTTCATCATGTTTTTTGTTCATTTGTTCTGCTGAAGTCCATCGCAAGGCCTTCGTTCCTACTTCATCGATCTACTTCGTCCGTCTTTCTTCGGAGATCATCATCATTGATGTTCTCCTGATGCTTTTTTCTCATTCGGCGAGGAATTCATGCCTGTTTTCAGTTCAAGCTTGAAGTATCGAGTAAGCATATTTTGTGAATTAAGTGGTTGCAGTCCGGTGCAGAACATTCACCTGTATTCTTTCCTGGTATTAATCTTTATTTTGCATCTTATCATTCCGTAGTCTCTTCCTACATTCATTTAATTCTAAATATCTTTGACTGTGTTTTTTGAATTCTAATATGCAGTCGATTCCGTTCTTGGTTTCTTGACTACGGCTTCGCCTATGTTCGGTTGAATTTTAGTTTGAAAAGGTGTTTGGGATTTTGAAACCGTTTGCTGATCTAAAATTTCAGAAGATCTCAGCCTCTTTCATTCCGTAGTGTGTCTTTGATCTTTTCTCGAATAAGGAAGCTAACTCTGCTTTGTTTCCCTCTTTCCTTTCTGTAGCTGTACGGAAGATGCTTGCTTTCCAGTTCATTCAATTTTTCTCCTTGTCTCCTCGTTTTGGTGATACCCACAATGTTCTATTTGATGGTCAATCGGGTGAGTATCTGTAGAGAATGATCTGGCCTTGTAGGTGCCATTGTAAAGAGATGTGTCCCTGGTGACGCTCTTTGATTTGTCTTGCAGCACATTACCCCAACTCAAAGCAAGCGACCGCTGACCCTGTTTTTTCTTTTGTATTGTACAAAACATTGTGAGCCTTAGGTGATACCCAACCAAACTAGCCCATGACATATTGAAAAGTGAATTTATTCCCTTCCTAAAAAACTAGATGACTCAGAGTTTGCTGCAGACACCAAGGTATACCCATGACCTATATTTTTAGTGTATTGTGGAGTGTTGAGTAAGGGTTTCTTGTTACCAAGCCTCTTTTAAAGTATTTTGTTAATATTTCTATTTATTCAACTGATTATTTTTCCTGATGTTATTGCTTGTTTTCCAGAACAGAAGAGCTATTTATTGATGGGTCTCTTGCCTCAGAATATTTGGATGCTTCAGAAATTCCTACAGATATCTTTTTTAGTACTTATTGACGTGCAGTCTAGTTGATACATATCTTTGCACCAAACTACTTTTTACGTGTTTTTGTTTGTTTATTTGTTTGTTCCTTTGTTTTTGAACACCTTCCTGAAGAAAAACACATCGTCTGGTTTGGGACCACATGACATCTCCTTGAGTGAAACGTGCGCTGGCTTAGTCTGATCAACCAATAATGTAAATTCTTTTTATCGATTAAAATCTTGAAAGCCAAAGATTCTGTTCTAGTTCCCATGAGTTGTATTGATAAAATGTCAATTTTATGAATATTCACAAGATTTGGTGTAACAAAACAACTGATGCATGTGTTTTGGGCCCCTTATTTGCAATTCATGTGATGCAGGAAGTGATTCATCGAATTTCTTTTGCCGGCAAAACCGATCTGTACAAAACGACCGTATATTCTATTCATATCAGGATTTTGGAGACAATTATTTATCATTGTCTAAGGTTCTAAGCTATCACAATCTCACACATATGCTTATATCTATAAAAAATTTCATATGTAGATCAACATCCATCTATTTATTTATCTAATTAACCCTATATCCATCTATCTTTTTGTTCGTCTGTTTATTCCAATTTCTTCACTTATAGCTACCGCATTCAGTCCATATTCAACCTTTCCTTCATACAAAGCTTCAGAAAGAAAAAAGATAAAAGAAAGGAATTGAAAGGGGGGAAAGTAAAAAAAAAAAAGAAGACAAAAGGAAGGAGACAAAACAGGCGGGGTGAAAGAGAAGAAAAGATAGAAAGAAAAAGTAGAAGGAAAAAAACAAAAGAAAGAGAAAGGAAACGGTGAAAAAAAAAGGGAAAAATTTGAAAGGAAGGGAAGAAGAGAGAAGAACTAGAGAGAAAATGAAACTTAAGAGGAAGAAAATGAGAGAAAGAAAACGGTAAAGAAAAGGAAAGCCAAAAGAAAAGAGTATAGAGGAAGGAAAGGCTAAAAAAGAAAGGCAAAACGAAAAAGCAAAAAGAAAGAAAATGGTAATCAAAAGGAAGAATGGGGGAAGAAAAAGGTAAGAAAAGGAAAGACAAAAAGGATGAATAAGAGGAAAAAAGGAAAGAAAAGGAAGAAAAATAAAGGAAGAAATCAGTAAAAAGTAAAGAAAAGGAAAATGGATTGGGAGAGGAGGAGAAAAGAGAAAGAGAGAAGAAATACAAAAGACAAAAAGGTGAATAAAAATAGAAGAGACAAAGAGATTGAGTACAAAGGAAGAAAAAGGATGACATTAGAAAAAAAGGGAAGAAAGTGAAGAAAATTAGGAAACAAACAAAAGAAAAATTTAATAAAATTTTGAGAAGGAAAGGAAAAACGGAAAAGAAGAAAATAAGGGAAGAAATGGTAAAAGAAAAAAAGGAAAGATGAAAAGAAAGAGTAAGAAACGAAAGGGTAAAAATAGAATGAACGATGTAAGAATGAAGGGAAAAGGAAAGATGAAATAGAAAAGGAAGGAGAAACAAAACGAAAAAGGAAAAAAGGGAGAAAGAAAAAAGAAAATTAAAACGAAAAATTCTAAAATAAGTGTAAAGAGTAAAAAGAAGAGAGAGAGAATAGAGGAGGGGAAAAGGAAAGATAAAATAAATTTTTAGAAGGAGGGAAAGGGTGAGAAGAAAGGGGGAAGATAAAAAATGGAGAGAAAATTGGGAAACGAGAAAGACAGGAACAGAAAAAAGAAGTAAGGGGATAAAAGTGAAAGGAATGAGAGAAACAGGAGAAAAAAAGGAGGAAGAATGTAAAAAAAAAAAAGACTGAGGAAAAAAGTATGGGAGGAAAAAGGTAGAAAGGAAAAACACAAAAGAGAAAGTACAGAGGGGGAAAGGTAAAAAAGACAGAATAAAGAAGTATAAAGTGAGAAAAAGGTAAAAAAAAAGAGAAATATAGAGGGAGAAAAGGTTAAAAGAAAAGACAGAAGAGAGAAATATGAAGAGGGAGAAAAGTAAAAAAAAAAGATAGGACAGAAAAAAATATAGAGGGGAAAAAGGTTTTTTTAAAAACAGACAAAAGAAAGAAATAGAAGGGGAAAAGTAAAAAAGAAAAGACTGGAGAAAAAAATAAGAGGGGGAACGTAAAATAAAGACAGAGGAAAGAAATAGAGGGAGAAAAGGTAAAAAAAAAAAAAAAAACAGGAGAAAGCAATACAAAATTACTGCAAGTAATCTGGTGGTTCTAGGTTCAATCCCAGTGTGAGACAATAATAATAGTACTAATAGTAAAAGGGGAGTGCAGTTAATATACCCCAATCGGTTAAATAAAAGGTTCGGTTCGTTACTTCCCCACACCTACCAGATGATAGCTGATGAAGGCCGTAGAGCACAACAGCTGAAACATTGTATGTAAAATAACCAAGATGAAGATAGTCCGAATAATAATAGAAATAAGAAAGGAAGGAAATGGGAAAAAAAACAAATCTGGTTAGTCACCTCATAGAAACGGTAATGTGACTAAACTCTTTCTGGCAACATGCGTTTAAGGTGATCAATAAAAAAAATATTGGAAAAGGGCTCTCCAATGTATAAGTTATTTTTATCACAATGCCTGATTTTTCTTTTAAAGCATGAATGTTGCTGGACACAAACTAGTGATCAGTTTATCGTATACTCACACTGCTAAATGGACCTAAAATCCCCCCCCCCCTGAGTCTTCATGGGTGAAAAGCGTTTGAAAAAGAAAAAAGTTCTTTTTTTTCCGTAGACATGATAAGGAATAAATGTTGGGATTTTCAGCCTTCTAAGTCTATTGGTCCACCTATACGGATGATATATATATGGCCTGCTATCTAGACCAACTAAAGAACTCAAGAAAGCTATGTTGACAAATTCTAGAGATAGTTTTGGTTAATAGCTTCTTAAAAAGAGAAATACAGAAAATGTGAAAACTAATAAGAAAAAAATATAAAATGGAAAAACGAAAGGAAAGTAGAAAACAATAGAGAAAAACAGAATAGAAAAGAATATAACCTCTTTCCTCAAAAAAAATCTTCCATCCGATTTCTGATTGGTCAATTGTGTGTAAATTTAGAGATAAGCTTCTTTGAAGGCATTAACGTCTTTTGAATAGACAATCCTCCTTCGGGAAATTGTTTTTATTTCCATATGATTTTCTAAACAATCAAATGTTATTATTTATTCATAGGAAAAATATGTTTAATGATCTGAATAAATGTTATAGCCACAGTGTAATAGGAACTTTGATTCCAGACCGCTGGACCCGTCTATTGACCCTGAAAAGGAAAAGGGAACTTCATGGCTGTCAACACTTTGTAAATAGATAATATCCTCAAGTAGGTAAACGACACTGGAGGAAACTTCAGGAAATTTGGTTTGCTACCGTCTTTAGGCAGCACCAACTAAAATGTATCCAAAGCCTGGGGACCGGGGATCCTTCTGGATAACACATCCCCAACACACTCTGTTGCCTGCTGTTTAGCCGAAGTAACCAGACTATTTTCAAAAGTCAAACAGTGAAATGTTATCTTAGTCATATGTCTGATCAGGTATAATTCCATATTCCCACGATAGATTTATAAAATTTCTTATATGAAATGGCAAATAAATACTCTATCAGATTAGGAAAACGTGAAAAGGTGGGAAACCATATGCCAAGCGACGTGCAAGGGTTGTCCAGGGCAGCATACTCTGGAGATTATGCAGTTGAAACGTAGTGAAATAAAAATCAACGATGCAGATACTCTTGAGGATATTGTATCTCTGATTGGCTCAGAAATGAATATTCTAGAGAGTTTCGACGTCTGTTTGAAGCATCCAAATGGCCAATGAGTCGTTTGCAGAAGATATCTTTGAGAGATGTCAGAAAAAGAGTTCTATAAGCAAGACAATTTCAACAGCATATCATAAAGTTTGAAAAAAAACTTTTTCATCGAGTTGTAGACAAAAACACAGCAGCTCTACCAGATGAGCCTCAGACCTCGACAACTACAGACAATAAAAGCAAACGTCTGAATAACTATAAATATTCTCTGACTGTTGCTCTTTCTCGGATTTTAACACGTTGCTTCCTTGAACTTGCTATAAATCTTGACTTGTTTTCATTTGACCACGATGCAAGTGCTTTGATGAATAGAAACACTAAAAGGGAAGCTCTTTTTCCCTGTTCCCTTCTTGTTTTATATTCAGAGGCTTTTGTGATTTCTAAGTTTATTTGTTTCTATATTTCATTGCGATAAAGAGTTTGAATCAAAAAAATACGATTGATAACAGAAATAATTAAGTGTCAGTGTCAGATATATCGTATGCTGACTTCTGGGAATACCTTTAAAACTTAGGCTTTGTCACAGTGACTGATTGGCCTTGCACCAGACTAATCTAAGTGAATAGGGAGAGGCCATTCATCATAATCATATCATTAAACCATTATTCGTTATCAAAATCAGTCTGAAATCTATTGAAATTTCTAAAAGATGTTCTTTTTAAATGTCATGTCAGATTTCATAATGTTATTTATAAGAATGAATCTAATGGCACAACGATGAATGTAAATTTATAACAAAGGATGTTGTTGGGAATTTTTCTTTCTTTTGCTTGATGTTATCAGCAAATCATTCTAGGATGGGAAGCTTTTCATAAAGCAAGTTCAACCTTTAACAACAAGAAAATCCCATTAGTTATAAAAAAAATAAGCGTCTAAAAAATATGGATACTCCCGACAGTCACCTATGGGGATACAACATAGAACCTTGCGAAAAGGATGATCCTCAAACTGAGAAGCATGCAACATTCACATGAAATAATCATGCTCATCTTCATATGGAGAAACCACAAAACAGCACAATGTGTTACAATACAGATATCATAAGATACACTCGAGAAAACTTGAATGGCAGACAAAAACTGATAGACATCACGACTTGCAATGCAGATTACCAGTAACCATATCCGAAATTGTGGCTGGCAAAATAGAAGATGGCGTAACGAAATAGCGGAGTTTAGGGAATATTGTCTCCGTGATACCTATGATAGAGAGATGTGACGAATCTTTGAGAAGGTGTATGTCCAATGACCGACACAAATAGGATAATGGAGATGAAAATACTCTGTTCAGAATTGATCACAATGAGCAGCTTACTAAAAATGATTTTTTTAGATACTCAGTAAGTAAGCACAGCGCGTAAAAACTGATCATGTGAGTTCGATCCTCACGATATGACCCATATATGGAATCGAAGTGTTTTGCTAGTAAGATAGGGCAGAAAGTAGCAGACAGTGGAATTTGGAAAAACTTATATTCGCAGTGGAACTAATATGCTGCAGATGGAAGTTTTGTGTGTGTGTGTGTGTGTGTGTGATATTACCGGCCATTGCCGTCAATCCAGAGATGAATGATTTAGAGGTATCGGCGGCCATATTGTAACTTTTCCCACTTCAACTTTCCACACTGTAAGAAGCGAACGTAATTAAGTAATGCATTTATATCACCTAGAAATAATCAAAATGGCGGACGATAAATCATGCGTCAGTTCGGAAGTTGATTTGGAGGGAGGGATATTGACCTAAAGAGGGAGTGGGTAGAAGACAAAAGAACTAATATTGAACAAGAGAAAAATTAGGTGAGAGGTAAAAGGAAGAGATACTGATCTGAAGAGGGGGTGGGTGAGAGGGAAAAAAGATGGATGGTCCGAAAAAGAAAGAAAGAAAGAAAGAAAGAAAGAAAGAAAGAAAGAAAGAAAGAAAGAAAGAAAAAAAAGGAAGAAAAAGCAAAAGCTCATCAAGGAGAAATTAGAAAAGCAGAAAGCAAAATAAAAACAAGATTAATGCAAGGTTTTTGAGGAAAAAGAAAAAAATGAAGAGAAATAAATAGCGAAGTAGAAGAAATAAACCAAATAAGAGAGAAAAATTAATGAAAGAAAAAAATCATGAAAAGAAGAAAGAATTTACGTAAACTAAAAACGAAAAAGAAAAGAAGAGAGAGAGGGGGACAAAGAGAATTAGGTAGAAAAACAAAGAAAGGTGGATAAATGATAGAATGTCATGAAACAGAGAATGGAAAAAACAAAAAAAGGAAAGAAAAGGAAATTAGTGGATCAGAGTAAGAAAGAAACTCTAGTGATAAAAAAGAAAGAAAGAAATACCTTTTCAAAGTAAATTAAATGAGTTACAATTGTAAGAGTGAACTTTTAAAATGTATTTAGTACTAAATCACTCATGCTTTGCAAGTCTTCTTTTTTGTTGTTGATAACATCAGTAACCATGACAAATAATCCTCTGTAGTTTCCTATGTTTGCATCCCAGACATGTACTCTTGTTTTAAACAATGCAGTCTTTCTCCTTCCAATTAATTTTGTCTTACATAATTTTCCCTTACTTAGATAACAGTATGCAAGTGATAACATCCGTCACATGGGGTCTGGCTGTGACATAACCAAACATTTTAAACACCTCTATAACCTGTTAAGCAGCCATGGTGTGACTTGGCAACTAATTAGTGGCAACACCATTCCGTAGAGTTGATCAGTCAGCTGTGACATGCCATTGAGTGAGTTTATTTACTGTCTTACTGCCTCATTCAAAATGCCAATTCTTCAAATTCAGTTTTCTTTTGCAAAACCTTCAATCACCAAGATCTACCAGCCCCGCAACTTGTGGGGAAATATATCTAAAATCAAGGAAGAGATTTAGGAGAACGTGATTCGGCAATAGATCCTGAAAGAGGACATTGAAGCCAATCTTTAAATGTATAATTAATACCTTCTTCGGTGGTTTGTTGCGTTCTGGAATGTTGGAATTAGTTTCTGAGGAGGATGCATACCCTCAGTTTCTGTGGATCAGCGTTTTGGGGATAACCTACTTTCCACATCGAGGTTTTCTGTATTTTTGGAATTGTTTGTTTCCCACTGACCTGGCTGATTGAGCTTTGTGCGCATTCACCTCTCTCATACAGCACCTGTTGAATTCTTTCAAGACCAATGTACAAAGAGATATGCATGCTCAGCATGATCTAGTTTTGCCACTCCAGAGCAAAGCAGATACCCGGGGGTACATGCAGCTAAGAACCCACATATTTTGTAACCTGATATTTTTGCTCGGAGCATACTGGAAGTTCTGGACTCTTCTCTTGTCTAAGATCCTAAAAAAAACACTTTGGGTTATTTCACTGCTTAAAAAAATTCACAATACATGATCAATTTTCCCTGGTCCCTTAAGCACAGTTTGGGAGTTATTTATCTCCGATTTCTTGAAACTCTTCTTATTGCTTTGAAATCTTTGATATTGCGATCTTTGCTGAAAATATCGACGATGAGAACTAGACTTGTGATTCTGAATTTCCTATTGCCAAGATGTATTTGAATCCTGGTCGTGATAATCGATTCAGTTGAAAAGATTTTCATGCAGGTCTGTCAGTATGTCAGTAAAGAACCGAAACATTCATTTCATTGAGTAAATGTGACGAATACTTCGTGAAAGTTTCCTATTGTTGAAGACTGAATTCATACTTCAGTTGTGAAGAAAGGTTAATATTCAACACTCTCAACCTCCTGACCGCAAGGGTTTAGATTGTTTGGCGCAACAAAATCTTCCAGAAGGATGTTGGCGACGGAGAGGTAACACGTGGGGTTTAATAGCTCATGTGTTGAAGTATCTATGTCGCCTTTGGAGAAGGTTCCTGAATTTCCCCGAGGATGGGCGTTGCTGGTCCCTGATGTTCATGAAAGATTGGGGTGCAATGAATAATTATGGATTAGTTTTGAGAAGAGTAGAAATTGTCGAAATAATAATAATAATAAGAAGAAGAAGAAGAAGAAGAAGAAGAAGAAGAACAACAACAACAACAACAACAACAACAACAACAACAACAACAATGTTGTTTGTTGGGGACCAGAAACTAATCCGAGGGGCTGGGCACATTTGAGATTTCATCTTATAATTGGACAATTTGAATTCTAAAATCGATAACATAGTTCTCCATCGATTGCCAACAGTCAGAACGAGGCCTCTTCTATGTTAGGTGAAGTCAGCACATATGCATTTGAACTTTACAAACCAAGTACCATTATCGAATCAGCGGACAGTTTTAAGTGCCTTTGAACTCCTTTCTGATATTGAACCCAGTCCCTGTTCCCCCAATATGTCGGGGTGCATTCTCCTTCTCTTTCCAACTCCTTATTTATTAACAACTCAACTCTAAATTTCAAATTAAAAGGTACTAAAATCAAAAGTGCCTTTCAACTTTTCCCAGTTCCTCTCCGTATTTGCATTTCCTTGTGTGCGCGGGCATACATCTCTTTCTATCTCTCCACAATAAAATTCAAATTAAAAGCACAAAAATCAAAGGTTAAATTATTTCAAATGTGCATTTGGAATAGAACAATGAATAATAAAGTACTCACAAAATACATTCTTTTAGAATGTGCTCGATCTTCATGAGGTGCTCCTCCCTTCCGGCCATGTGCCAAACTAAGCTAAACTTCTCTCTTTTCAATTTTCTACTAATAAATAATCCACTATGAAATTTCACGATTATACTTCAGTCGAGTAAAAAAGGTTTTGCTGTCTGAAGACAGATGACCATAGCTACGTGAAAAAAAAATACATAATTCGGTATTTTTCACTTATATTTGAATAGTAGCTTTCCTAGCTCTGAAATATCGATGACACGGATTATTTGTATTATAAATAATATTCGTGAAGCTTGGGTATTGATCAAGGCCTATATTCTTATATATGAGAATGACGTCCATTGCAAGTCTATTAGTAGACTGCAGAGCTCAAATTATAACATATATTCCTGCAAACATAACATAATTTGTAGAATACCATAGGTTGCTTAAAAAATAAGATTCCCCCATTTTGTTACAAATTTAAAAAAACATTCAAATCTTAAACACTGAATTCATTTAACAAATCTTCCGACATCAAAAATTTAGAACGTAGAAGAGGAAATCGAGTGAGCCATACAAATAACATCTACCGCTATGGACCTTTGTTTTGCTACTTCCTTTATAGTTAAAATTCAATGTTTCAATAAACATCTGGAATTTCTATCGAATCTTTCACAATAATGTTTGTGTTATTAATAAGAAGAAAGATTGCTTCCTTAAAAATTTCAATATCTCATGAAAAATATAAAGATATGAACATTAACCCACTGATACTGCAGATTTTTTTTTCGAATAGGTATTGAATTGGGTAAAAGGAAATGCCATAAAACTGGATCATTTTGGAGAATTTAGTCAATTTTTTTTTAATTAAAAATGAGTGTACACTTCATATTTTCACTACCTAAAGTTTGATATATTTTATTGCTTTTTAAAAATGTTGTCATTATTACTATCATCTGCATACTTTGGGAATGTTCTTATTAGGAAAGGATACTTATCGAAAAATATAAAAGAAAATAATTGAATTTTAGATGTGACTATTCTTTTGAAAAGGACTGTAATGCGTTTGTTTGTTTTTTTGTTTTGTTTTTCTTTTGTTTAATTCCATCCAATAAATTTAATCGAGTATGATAATTAGTTTTTTTTTTTTTACCAGAATGCAGTAAATTAATCATTAAATTAACTTATTTTTTCCGAATAAAATTTCGCAGAGTCATTTCTGTTTTTGAAAGGATTCTAGAAATTGACACTAACTTTCAACCGCTGTCAAAATCGACTAAGGATACGTAGGAGGATGGAAATATATACTAATGTCTCAAAAAAGCAACATCCAGTAAAAGTTCTTTCGGCCAAATGAAGGGAAGATGGTCCCGATTGAAAATCGTGCATTGCACACGCGATGTTAAAAACGATGCATTAATTAAAACTAATGAGACAATTATATAAACAAAAGCAGAATTTAGAGTAGTCACTATTACATACTGTAACCACGACATCGATTAACTATTAAAGAATGACAATATAAATAAACACCAAGCTCCTTGTTTCACCTCACCAAAATTGAAAAATAATAGAAAGCTTCCCCAGCAACTACTCAGCCTACTGAAATATTTTTATCAGACTAATATAGAGTTTTTTCAGAAAATTATATTATTATACTGATATTGTTAAAAGCCATTTGACCTTTTGTATGGACGAAGTAAACAATAGATGATGTTCAAAATAAGATTCAGCCGTTGTCTACAACCTCTTCCGAATAAACAAGGTTATTCTCTACTCCCTTGTGTTTTTCTCATCCATTACGACACACCTTGCAAACAGATACACAAAATGAATCGACACAACGCATACATTCCCATAAACACAATCCAAAGCAACTTACCAATTCACTAGAATATTCATCATTGGACTAATATAGTTTTCTTCTTAGGAATGGTTTTTAGGAATTCTTATACTTGAGCTTCTGTATAGTTGGAATAAAAAATGGAAGCTCTTCAACATGAGGTCGTTGTCTGTAAGATTTTCTGAAAAGACATTATCTTTTGCCAGAGAGCTCGCTTGCTATGCCTGGGAGAAACTTGACAATACTAATTGAACAATTATGATTGATGGACATGTAGTTTAACTGTTTTAGACAGCAAGTACCTGATCTATTATGGCTGTATAGGTGAGTACAATTCCTCTATCTTGCGGAAGCCACAGGTGTAAAGTTCGAATAGTAAAAAATAACAGGTTTCGTTAATCATTCGATATAAACTGTCAATTCTTTTGGCTGCATACCTGGTTTGGGGTAATCTATTAAACATCGGAACAAAGAGTGATCGATTAGTTCTCTCGCCTTCTCCAGCCTTTATTGTCTGGAAGTAATTGTAGAACAGTTTGAATTTTCAAATAAAACAAGCAGGCAAAAATTAGGGACAAATTTAGCACGAACTTGCATTGCAAACAGACTTCTGCCAACACACACACACACACACACACGCACGCACACACACACACACACACGCACACACACACGCACACACACACACGCACACACACACACGCACACACACACATACATGCACACACACACACACGCACACACACACGCACACACACACACACACACACATACACTGAATTGAAACTATTTAGGGGGAATTTCTTTTTCAAGTTTTTGGTTGACATGATAAGGAGTAAATATTGACTATTCCAGCCGTCTGACGCCATTGGTAGGGCCTGTGCGCGTGATACATACAAAGCCAATCAGCTAGACGAGATTGTCTTCCTGGTCACTGGTCTTAAATGAGCTGTTCGATTTGACATTTAACACGTTCAGCATAATCTGGCCACGAGGAATGTAGGGAGGATCAATATCATCACACCTGCAGAGGTTAGCAAGATTAGCTTGCTAACTATTTCTCTCCGGTATGCACCTGTCCATGATCAGAGCACTTATATCCCCCATTCTATCACACACACACACACACACACACACACACACACACACATATATATATATATATATATATATATATATATATATATATATATATATATATGTGTGTGTGTATTTGTGTGTAATCTTATCATATCGGTTGCACTGACACTTGATCTGTTCTTTCAAGTCGATAGTATCTCCTCATATGTCTTATTATATACAAATATGAAGAGCTTGGCAACTTGAAATATTTTAGAGGGTTTCCACAATTGTGAGATCTTAAACGACACGGCCAGCACACAGAAATAACTCCAGTGCAATGAAGTTTTAGGTTGGGGCGGACGTGCACGCAACTGACCGAACCCTTTAAACCGAAGGTTTGCATCCCGTGGTCTACGTAAGTGACCCGCAGATACCCGAGTTAACTGTACGCTGTAACGTTTTGTTTTTTTTTTGTTTTGTTTTGTTTTTTTATTTGTTTTTTTTTTTGTTGTGTTTTTTTTGGTGGTAATGTTCCAACATTATGGCTGACATAGATAGTTAACACACAGGACATGGACACTTTGAAGAACAGACGACCGAGCCAAACATAGGTTTTCAACCCTATCTGCTATCTGAAAGCAAAGCATCTTTAACTGTCGTAAGCCGGTGAAACGAAGGTGCAATTAGCCTCGATTCATATGAGGAGAATTACTTGGTGTTCAGAGAGCTAAATCAATCTTCTTCTGTCAATAAGTTTCCTTAGATTTTCTGATACCCTACTACACATCTTGCTAACAGAAAATACATCGAGACGAAGGCTCACACTTACAGTTCAATTGCATCTTGAGTGCTTTCGTAAATGCAAAGTGGTGTTGTGTATCGAAGGACACACACACACACACACACACACACACACATATATATAAATATGTATATATAAGCAGACATTCGTACTCACGTGAGGAACGAAGAAAAACTATTTGAAAACTGAAGCAACATTCTTTTTCTGTTGTGTTTAATAGAACTTGTATGAATAAAGGACTGCTACCTATCTATTCACCTGTATGCTCTTTTCATCTCCTTATTATATAAAGGTCTGAATCGTTTGTGTCGGTTGTTTGTCTGTTAAGCCCTGGGGGTAAGAGAGGCGTGATTTTATAAATCTAAGATGCATTTTTCTAAAATATGAAAATGGGAAAAAGAGAAGGGAGGCAAAAACATGACTACCTTCTGATAATCCCCACCCAATACCCCACTGCCTGTCACCTTAGAATATAATCCACACCAACCACGACCACGAGCAAAATGATTTCTCCAGTTAACTAGACTCGGACTCACCGATTTTCTGTCTTCAATTTTATCATTTTGAATCTGAGAATTTAAAGAAAATACAATCAATATTTTGTTTGCAATAAATGAATCTATACCAAAATATACATTTATATAATTTATTTGCACGGAAATAATCCTGTTATTCTCCGCGGGTGCGACGCTACTTATGAATATCAAAAAAAGATACATTGCAAAAAAAAAAAAGTTGATTTAATGGAAAATTAATAATATCGTCTAAATATTTTCCCAGTTTAGCCTTCAGGTTCCCTTTGTATTACTCGGCCCAGCTGCGGGGGATACAGCACCCTGGGGCAGCATGGTTTCATTGCACTAAACGGAACAGGTCGGGCTAATCCTGACGCTTTTGTGGAAAAGATTACTTTGCTTAGCAAACCAAAGCTGCGTCGGCTTGAGCCAATTTTTGATGGGTGCCTCCTTTTTTTTCCCTACGTAAAGCCTCGACATTGTGTTACATTTTGCTCTGGTGTGAGAGTAAATAAATAGCACCCATTTTTCCGCATCCCTGCCCTATTTTCTGGCTCAAAATGTAGTATCTGTTCCACAGCAGAGCCTACTGACACTTGCCCGTCGAATGGGCCAGAGATTGGCGTGTGAACGGTGTCAAGACCGAGTGCGCTGGTGCAGTGCGTCAGCAAATGAGGTTTTATTGAGGCTGCCACTGCTACGTGCATTGGAAGCCTTTACGCTCGTCTTTGGGCTCTCCTATTATTACTTGGCCCAGCTGCATGGAGTCAGTTTCCCTGGAGCAGCACTGCTCCATTGCACTTAAAGGAGTAGGTCCCCTGGTGGATGCTTTCGTGACGGAGGTTGCTTTAGCTTCTACGGTCGCTTGGCAATCGAAGTTGCGTCGGCTTGAGCCATTTTTGGAGGGGTTGATCCTATTTTCCCCATGTTAAGCCCGACCTTGTGTCAAATATTGCTGTGGTGGGACAGTGATTGAATAGATACTCTGCCCAGCTGTTGGGGGTCAGTTTTCCCTGGATCAGCACCGCTCCATTGCACTTAACAGAGCAGGTCCCTGATGGACGCTTTCGTGGCGGAAGTTGCTTCGGTTGCTTAGCAAATCGAATCTGCGTCGGCTGGAGCCATTTTTGGACTGATGATTCTTCCCACGTTAAGCCTCGACCTTGTGTCAAATTCCGCTGCGGTGGGACAATACATAAATAGAACACCCCTTCTTCTGGCCTTTTCGGCAGGATCAAAGTGTAGTATCTGTTTCACAGCATAGACCAAAGAGTTGGTACTGACACTTGCCTGCCGAATGGGCCGGAGAGGGAGTATGTGTCAAAGATCAAGTGCGCTAGTGCAATGCGTTAGCCTATGAGGTTTAAAAGAAGCTACGCACTGGTAAGCACATCGGGGAGCCTTTGGACACTTCCTTCGGCTCTCCTATCATTACTCGGTCCGGCTGCAGGAGGTCAGTTTCCCCAGAGCAGCACTGCTCCATTGCACTTAGAGGAGCAGGTACCCCACGTTAAGCCCGACCTTGTGTCATATTTTGCTGCGGTGGGGCTGCAAATAAACAAGACCCTTTTTTCTGGCCTGTTCTTCAAGATCAAAGTGTAATTATATATATATATTATATAATAACCACCCACCTTAACGCGTATATATATATGTGGCGGTAGAATTGTCCAATTCTTAATAATATCTTTATTAGTCCTACTAACCTTATGAATCCTATCTACAATGTTTCGAGTGGGAGACATCTACCTACCATGAAAATCAGCACAAAGCCTCCGGTCTTTTGTTTAATCTCAGACATGCATAACGATCTTGATGAAGAGACATTATTGATTTATATGTTTTCCAGGCGTAGTTCAGTACGACAGTAGACGTGAAGAAATGAAAGGAGGAAGATTACACGAAGGAAAAGTCTGCTGGCCCTGAAAATTAGCATACAGTATCTAGTCTTTTACGTAGGTTCATGGGTTATGGCGTCACTATCTCGACCAAGATGTAAAGTCATTGAATGTTTTAAACCTAATTTAGTACAGGAGTAGAGATGAACAAATGGAGGGGGAAGTTAATGTCATGCTAATCTCCTAAGTAAGGAGCGCCTGCTATGAAAATCAGATTTTGAAATGTCATCTTTTATCAATGATCAAACACAGATTTCTGTCGCAGACGAGAAATACAAAACTAACACAACAACGCAGCAGTATAACTACCATGGTTATTAAGATAGTTTTTTTTATTGTTTCTATCATTGTTATTTGTGTGGATATTATTCGTTTTATATCTTAATGATTTCCGAGTGAGAGCCATTATAGCCAAGCCCAGGTGTTCCTGAAAATGTTCTTCAACAAAGAGGATTTCAATTAAAACGGTCTCAGATTATAATAATTGGAACTGCCTCCAACACAAAAGGAAATGAGAAGAATATTCACTGATTTTCTACGAAAAGAAGGTCATTCCTACCATCGTCATGTGTTTTTGAGGACTCTTTTATACGATGCAATCTGGATTTTTATCATATTACACTCATTGAGGCGAAAAATGTTAATTAACCAACGATTGCTCAGTCTGACACAAGGATGCAAAAATACTGTTTCAAAACGGATACAATAATCAGGAAAATAAAACTATTGGTTGAAATATTCCACTTGAATATATTTATATATGTACACACACACACACACACACATATATATATATATATATATATATGTATATATGTATATATATATATATATGTATGCGTGTGTGTATGTGTGTGTTGTTGTGTGTGTGTGTGTGTGTGTGACACAAAAATATTTTGAAGGAAAAAAGGTTTTTAATGAGTTTAGTGTTTAAAGCTGTAAAAAATACAGATAATAGTCCCAAAACTCATTAAATGATGGAAATACTCCAGAATGACTGAAATATATATCAGCCGAAGTGTTAAGCAGAAAACAATAAAGATCGAGACAAAAATAGATGGAATATTTTTTTTCTTTGATTTAACATCTTCATCTCGTCGAAGTTCAGTCGACACCAAATGTAACTATGATGCGATTAATTTTCAATTCAAACAATTGTTGGTCAACAGAGGTGGGCTCCGTGACGTTTGGTCATTCTTCAAATACAATGTAATTGCTTGGATATATCAATATGTTAATGTCCTGATTGGATATTTCCCATGAATGATTTTGGAAAATTCCATAGGAAAAATAAGATTTTAAAGAATCATTAAAATGTTCAAAATACTCGTGAGGTAACAGTTGAACGACTATAGCCATTAAAGCTAGTAACAGTTTTTTCTTCATTCTTTATTTGGCGAGTTTGAAGTTCTGCGTATGTGGGTGTGTGAAGGTTGATCCAGGTTTTTGGCCGTGAGAGTTTAGTATTTTGATTTGAGAATTATAAATGAAGATTTTTTTTACAAATAAATACATGGGAAGAAAAAAAAATATCAAAAACAAAAAATGGACATGTGATCTGACATTTTATAAGAAATATGAGAGGTTTTTTTTTATTTTTTGATTGGTTATTTTATGATTTGTTTGGATTATTTGAGAGTGTTACATTTAAAAAATGATGGTGAGGACTAGTACTCTATCACTCTTGCTAAATATTACAATTATTTATAAGGACTTCAATAGTTTGTTTAAATGACGTGTTATGATTATTGACGAATGTCTCCATCATTTTTCACTTCATTTACCAATCGTTCAGATCTTCGTCCTTCCAGTGCAATTGTCTCCCGGCTCTCTCAGATGTCTTTCATTCAAATTGAATTTATGAGCGGTTCGAAATGAAGAAGACACTAAAAGATAAACTTTTTCTTTCTGAAGCCAGAGGTGCATTTTTCCATCTCTTTACTTGGAATATCCGTGACAGCTTTTAGAGGAGGATGCAACAACATGGTGCAACCGGTAACTACGGATGACAGGAATTCCACAATTACAGCTTCATGGCTAACTCAATCATTTTCACCAGTTTTCCAGTTTGTCACGATTATTAACTAGTGTCTCGATCGTTTTTCACTTTATATATCAATCGTCCAGGTTTTTGTCTTCCAAGTGCAGTCACCACACACTCATATTTTTGAGACTGGGCTTTTATCTTTCAATTGATAATTTGCAATAGTTCATCTTTCAATTGACAAGTGTTTTTATCTTCAAATAGATAATGGATAAATCGTATTATATGTGAGTCAGAGCTTCAATCTTGCAATGGATAACTTGCAATAAACAGGTGCTTTTAACTTGTAAGGGATATCTTTTACTCCCCACTACTTGACGTAGTTTATGGGTATTCATGAGTGTCTCTGAATTCCAAGTGCGATTGTCTCCCAGGTATCTCAACTGTTTTTTTATTCAAATCGAAATAAGACATTAATTCTAAAAAAGAGGAAAACAAGAAATCTGCATTTCTTTTTGAAGCCAGAAGGTACTTGTTCCTGGTGCATTCTTTTGCCGCTTCAGGTGGAATATTCGAGACTGTCACGTTCCTTTGATGTCAACTCCTCACGTACATAAATCCTTTCTTTTGGCATTTCTTTTATTTTACTTATATATTGATATGTACACCTCTACATTATTCTCAGAATTCTTCACATTTGCTATGTTCATGTAGACATACGGAAAGTAATTTAGACTAAGATGACACATAAAGAACTTTGCTCAGAAACTCTTCCAGAAGGAAAATCTAATTTGAACTTTCAATCTCTGTATATTGTTTAATTGGATAGTTTTACTTGTTTTTGCTGTTGTTCTATTCTATCCACATACTCTCTAGCCTTCCTGGAGTGTATATTTTGTGATGAAATTCGTTTCTGTGAACTAAATTCCACATTCAAGGATAAAAAGACACCCGAAGAAGGCCAGAGAGTATACGACTAAGGAGAATAGTCCAATTAAACTACATTTAATAGATGGAGTTCATTCGAATTTTACTGTTCTACAATCAACCTCAGGATGCAATACGGCTTCAAACAGTTAAACAACGAGATTAAACAAAGTTATCACACGTAAAACAGAAATGCGATTCACCATCCCCCGAACGAGTTTATAGTGGCTGACATGAAGCTAGACAGAACAAGAAGAGATGAAAAATGTGATCAATAAGATGTCGGTAATCGCCATAGAAATAATGATATTCCTATCTGGTGTTGTTCTTATACGCACAACGTTTTGGTCGTATATCTTTTGACCTTCTTCAGATACGTATTTTGTTTCCATTTTTGGTCCAGAAAATACAGATATCATCGCTGAGACACTACACAAACGAAAGCAAGTTAGGTCACAAAACTGACCTTTATACAATTATTTGGACGCGCCATGAAAAAAGGCTTCTAAAGAACATCATAAACGGTTATGAAACAACTTGAATATCATAAGTGGCTTTGACATTGTTTTCTCTATGGTACATGGATTCCATACTATATATATATATATATATATATATATATATATATATATATATATATATATATATATATACATCGTTAATGATCGGTAATTCGTAAAGAAGATTGCATAATTCTTATAAAACTCTGTCGGTTAGATGATACCAACGAGGGTCACAAAGACACCACACTCTGCATCAATCAACTACCACGGTAATAGCATCAGAGTCAGTACACTATCATTAATCAATCATTAATTAGACTGCTCGTCTCTCTCGTCATCTGACTTCTCTAATTCAAAATTGTGTACAGGATCATCTTTTACCTACTGCCTGTCTGTATCCTGCACTTATCTATGAGGCCAGTCTATGTGAAAGATGCATGCAGACTGGCATTTTACATGGATAGTCACGCTTGCGTGTTAACAGGTGTAAGACTACATCTAGAGCAGGGGTCAGTTTTCTGTCCCTCCGTACTCAGGAGAGCTTTTACGCCATCTTCAGAGTATAAGATTTTGTAGAGCAGCAAATACACTAATACAATGTAGCAGAGGTGGTTTTGAATGGATCTGCTCTTAATTGTAATCACTCTTTTCCTAATCTATTGTCCACTCTACCACAAAATGGGATTGAAATCCATCGAGAACTCTCAGAGATATTGTGCAGTGAGACTAATAATTTTCGGAGATATTTTGTGGTTGCGAAGAGTTAGGTAAAACGAAAGGGACATAATTTTGTGTGGATCCACTCCGAAACCTCGTCACTTCTCTCGTAGGCTTTTGTTTGCCCAACTGCATAATTACATTCGTATAATCTTTTCGTTAGTGCCCTGGAGGTTTTATGTATATATTCTCAAAACATTTTATGAAAGACTCTACAAACACAACAGAGCATTAAGAGCAAAGATTCACTTGTGATACACCGAAATGATGAAAATCATACCTTTGATTATATACATGTTTGTGGATGTAAAGATATCTGGCAGAATGTTGATGAAAATAACAATTTGGAAGCGAAGAGGAAAATTGAAGACATAGGTGTTACATCTCGATATTGTTTACTATTCTGCAGGCATGTTTTGATATATTTCACCGGCAACCACCCATCAAAATATTCCCAGCAGTTCACAGAAAATCTTAATGTTTACATCTTTTGTTGTTGAGGAAAGAAATGAAGATATATCTGTTTTGTTTGGTTGTTTAGTATGAGCAGGAAGGGAGGTGTTTGCATCTGTGTAGATGAGAGTGACATTTAGTTTGAAATAAGATGGGTCTGTGAGAGGCTGGGCCAATGGGTGTTTGTTTCTTGTTTCTGTAGGTATTTGGTTTGTCTTGGATGAGAAGGGGACTGAAGGGAGGGGAGGGCTAAAATGGTCATTCTCCAGGAAGAATGTTTTTTTCAATCATAGAATGGAGAAGTTTGTCTAGTATTTAATGGATATGTGTTGATATAGGTAGAATAGAGTGGAAGTTGGGTGTTGATTTTATTGATTCTTTTTGGTTGATAGTGGTTGAGACTTCTTTTCCTTTTATTTAAGGGATGTATACGTGTGCTTGTACCGTTTCTTGAATGGACTAATGGCTGTTAGCTATTCCTTGTATGTTGGTGTTGTAATGTATTGTATCTCTGTGATTATGTTTTGAGATCAGTGAATTTGAAGGGTTTGCAAACTGAAAGTGATCATTATTTTGCAATATTGTATCGCATCGGAATATTAGCACTGCTTTCATGCATATGCATGGATCTAGAAATTTTCATTAAAAACATAAATCAATAACCCACACATAGATATACTAATAATTACTAAAATCGATATTTTATTCTCAATGCTACCTCAAAGAACAATCCAATCAGCATAATTAACTCAGGCATGAGGAAGTACACCAAACCCAAAACAACTTACTATGGTCATATAAAAAATCTTAGCATAGGAAAATTGAATCTAAGAAATGTAAGCGTGAATAAAACACACCCGCGGAGATTACCCCTCAACAACCACTTACTGATAATGTGAACACCCCTACTGAACCACCTGGCTTGTAATTTATAACCATCAGCAGAATTGCATTAACTACAAATCAAATAGCATAAAAGAGGAACTCGTCCTACCTAGAATGGGAGGTACATGAACATGCTTGTAGAGCGAATCATTATTCTACTATATTTCTATTTCTCCTAAAAGTGACTTGATATTTAAAGTTGAATGTATCGGACACTGGAGGGAATAAACAAGCATACATCGGATATTACTTTATATCATATTATGTTATATTGAATCTCTGATTTGAATTGTGTAATATATATATATATATATATATATATGTGTGTGTGTGTGTGTGTGTGTGTGTGTGTGTGTGTTGTGTTGATGTGAGGTGATCCAACAGAACGTTGATGAAAATAAGAATTGGAAAGTGAAGAGAAAAATTTAAGATAAATCAGGTGTTACGTCTCTAAGATTTTTATTATCACGTAGGCATGTTTTCCAGCCATCTTTTCTAGAAAAACTTGCTGCAAGTCAGGGAACATTTTATGTTGTTTACATGTTTGAGATCGAGGAGAAAAATGGGAATATTTCTGTGCTGTTGGTTACTTAGTAGGACTTGGAGGGGTGTTGTATCTCTGTAGGTGAGAGAAGTTTGGTCTGATGTTAGGTTTTGGGAGGAAGTTCAGGGGATGTTCGTATCTGTGTCTCTAAGGTGTTACACAAGTCGGGACTGTGAGTAAAAGGGTTAACATTAAATTGGTTAGTTTTGTTTCTTTGGCGGTGGGTTTTTGTTTTTGTTCTGTTTTTTCACGATGGGGAGGTGGTGTCTGATGGATAGATGTTGACATATATGGAATGGGATGAAATAAGGTATGTTATTGTTAATTTTTTTTTTGGTTAATGGTGGGCGAGACTTCCTTTTTCTTCACAAAGGGTATGTGTGTGCATATACTATTTTTTAAATGGACTGCGAGGAGTTGGCCAATTCCTTTATGTTAATATTACATGTATCGTATTTGGGTGATGCTTCAAATCAATGCATTCAGATTGTTTGAAATCTATAAAACACTGCTTTTCTCTTAGATTATAAAGGAGGTGGTGTTTGATCAACAGTGCAGGGTGCCTTATTGATGTAACTGTTTTGTTTAAAAAATCCTTGAAACAGTTACATAGTAAACAACTGATAATCTCAACAAGAGACAATTTATACATTGTACCACAATAACAAAGTAAAGGGGAAACAAGGTGAAAAACCTGGAGAAAATTATACAAATTGCATTGACAGATTTTTGGATATGAAAATTTTATTAATGTTTAGTGTTTACACCTGTAAAGCTTTGTAGACTATATATATATATACATACATACATACATATATATATATATATATATATATATATATATATATATATATATATATATATAAACATATATATATACATATATATATATATATATATATATATTTATATATATATATATATATATATATATATATATTTATATATATATATATATATATATATATATATATATATATATATATATATATATATATATACATATATTTATATATGGTCAAGGAGGATTGTTGTGGCTTGTCGGGTATGATATGGTGTTGGGTTTTAGATTTTGTGTAGCTGTGGTGGTACTATTCCCAAAGAGAATTTTGTACTGGGTCAATAGCCTTTTCATATGTTGATTGTTCGATTTTATTCACATTTAAAATCCAAGCGTGTACGAATCGCATGAATCATCTAATAATCAAGTATTAAATCCGAGTATGAGGATTAATGTTTGGGATTTCTATTGAATTCGTTGAGGGTTTGCTATAGAATTTAGATAGCAGTTCATAGCTGGAGAATGTATGTATGAAGCTTGTATTAATATAAATGTGATATAATGTTCTCTCTTTCTTTCTCTCTCTCTCTCTCTCTCTCTCTCTCTCTCTCTCTCTCTCTCTCTTTCTCTCTTGGGGAGCTGGTTTGTTAGAGCTTCCTGTTTCCCTCTTGGCTCGTATATACTTCGGTAAAGGTTGCTGGTCAATTTTCTTTGTTTCTATCTCGGCTTGTGGATACTCCAGTTAGGCTGAACTGAACCAAGAGAAATATGGATTAGATTTATCCATAAAGCGAAACCATCTTCTGTGAGTAGAACTGCTTTGATTCCTGTTGACATGCGAATTAATTGATTTGCTATTCAGGAGATAAGACATTGTCATTATTTATTAATTCGTCCAGACGAATACAATTTGTACAGTTTTTCTTTCCATTAAATAGGACTTTGCTTTCCTAATATTTATGCAAGAAGCAAATGTCCAACTTTCCGATAAATCAAACATCATAGACTGATTGTTCTTGCATTCTTATGAATTTTATCAGAAAAGGATTTGTTAGTTTATGTTTGACTTGTGATAAGATCTTATTTATTTATCATGTTTTTTATTTTTTTTTTCAAATTTTGCGTTTAACTCCAAATTTATCATGAGATTATAGGTTTCCTCGTTATCCAGTCTAGGTCACTCAGAAAATAATGTCAGATTCGAGATACCAAATTTTAATCAGTCCTGAAAAATCAAAATTTCACAGTGTACCAATATACAACCCTTCAGTGTGGCTATAGACTATCTAATATCCCATCCAGTACCACGAGGTAGGATCGAAACCTTCGCTTCAGACCCAGAGGCTGGCATTTTTTCCCTGGCTTGTTTTGACAAATATTCACCGTTTATTTTTACTGTTAACTGTAGATGGTATAAATCCTTAAACCTGAAGATGGGAAAAGAAAAATTGCTTGTAATACTCTTGTGCGAGAATAAACCTGGTCAAGATTTGTCTGAGAAAGCTTCCAATATCAACTTAACATTAGTTAAATGAACCATCCCAGGTCACACCTTGCAGTGTTGGTTTTAGTGCTAAAATCAGCTGAAAGAATGTGGTGGTAGGTGCAGTATCGAAATGGGCCCAGGATTCTGCAAACTCTTCAAACAAAACCATTTTTTGTAAAGCTCGTAAATTTTTTTTCCGATTGAGCAAAACCATTGCGACGTCCTGCACTTCCTTAAAAGATGTTTGGTTTTGACAATGATAAAATGAATTGTGTTTGCAGTCATGGCTTTTTAAGAGGAGAAAACAAGCCGTAAGTCTTTTATTCAACCTTCATATGTCACCATAGCAACCAAAAGAGCAGGTTATGGAATGCCTGCAAGAAGGTTACATTTACTTTGCAAATAAAAGGAAGGATAACATTGCCCATCAAAAATCTTGTGAGGCTTTTCGAATTTAATCTTATTCATTTCCCCCGGAGGCTGGGAGAGGGAGAAATCGATTATTTCCCAAAGTAGTTTGGTCTAATTACACAGACAATCAAGTGATTCATACCCATCGCCAACATCCTCGGGGCTTATAATCTGCATGTGAAACGCCGATTGAAATTCATTTATTCATTGCCAATGTTGAAAGAGTTTTATAAAAGTTCCTTCAAAGAATTTTCATACTCTCTCCCTTTCCCTACTTATTTTCTTCTTGTTCGTCTTCTTTTTTCATCCTTCTCCAACGTCTTCACTTTTTCCGACTTGTTTCCCATATTTTTGACTCCATTCTTTCTTCTTCTTTGACCATAGAATATACTTATAACAATTATTTCCCATTGTCCCTTGCGATGTAGACTCTTGCTCACTCTTTTCATACTTGCCCACAAGTTGGACGGGTGAAAGTTTAAATTTTCGGTTTGCGCATGCCGTTCTGATTCCCCGAACTTTTGGGTCCACTCAACCGATATAATTTTCAAATACTCTACGTTTGAAATTTTAAAAAAGTTTTTTAATATTCAGAAATACAAAAGTAAGAGAAAACTTGCTCAATTCAATTTTGATTGTATGTCTTTCAACGCTTGCAAAGGAACAACTTTTTAGATATTTGTCAAGTCATATTTACGGAGAGAAATGTACGAATTGTAGCCGAATAATTCAATTAGCGATGTTTGAAATGTTATTCTTTTGATTGCAAAAAATGAAGGATTGGGCCAGTCAAATCAGAGTTGGACCCGGAAGTAAATACACCATTAGTAATTTTGGCATGAAAAGTTGTACACTTCCATGTAGAACAACAAAAAAAGACTTGAATGATTGGGGGAAATCTTTTACTAATGCAATTGGTACGTTCTCTTGATATTAACCGAAATTATAGTATTCTTAGGATTTTCAGTTAATTTTTGCTATTCAGGCAAAAAAACAAAATTGTCGATAATGATCCAGATATTTCCACTGAAGTACATTAACTTCATTAATATATGATATGAATAGAGTAGAATGAATATTCAATATTGAATGTTCCTTTGCAGATATTCCATGGCAAAAATGACAAATTAGGGGCAGAATATAATTTACACTGAATTGGTTTGGTTTCAGAATATTTCAGCCCAGACATTTCTAGAATGTTCTATAAAATTCAGGAACAATCTTATCAATGTAATAGAGACCTTGTTCAATGTAGTCTCGATTGCCTGTCTGTCCGTGCCTGCAAGGAAAATCTTTTTGTAATATTTGTTAAGTATTATTTACAGAGAGCAACGCACATATTTGTAAAACACAAACCGTAGCCAAGTAATCCTATCGGCGATATTTGTAAAAGTATTGGATGAAAAAAATATATTTCCTTTCTACATTCCGTCCCCCGGGTTATTCTTTCAATTGAAAAAGAAATTTAAAAAAAGATTAAATGTTGTTATCTGGGATTCGGTCCGATGAGGTCCGTAGCAAACTCTGCGCGCATGTTTTAGAAACCGTTTGAAAAACTGTCATCAAAACATTCCACAAAGGTTTCTCAAATTGTTAAGTTGCTTTGGCGGGCTGGCGGGCTGGCGGGCTGGCGCGCTTACTAGCTGGCTTAGTATGTATCATGCATATAGAGCTAGCCAGCCGAAAATTTCACACCGTAAATTGGTTTTTAGTGAGGGAATCAGTTAGCGATATAATTTCATGCAGAATTAATCCCTATTCTGTGTCCAAAGACATTCGTGCTTTTCCCCACAAATTCGGGCTTTAATGGTGATCACGGCCCAGCAACATGCAAAATGAGTAATTTATTCATTGATAAGCATTATCTCAATAGATGACTCCCAACACAGCATGCGACCAAAAGATATTGGTGACGCGACATTCTCTATCGAATGACAAATCAGACCTGTTTGTTTTTTATGTAGGAGGATCGTATTTCTTTTTTAGCTAATGTCAACTCTTCGTGTGTAAGGAGAAATAAGAATGTCTCTACTTATTGCGCATTACTTATCTTGAGGCAAGATTGATTGCATTTAAGTATTTTTTTCTTTCTCTTTTTCTTCGTTATATCCTGTCAAACAAGGCAAGAATGTTGATAAGAAAACACGTCGTTTATGGTTGGTAGGGATGAAACCGAACCAAAGGTGTAAGGGGTAATTAGCTTTTTTGTTTATTTTTTTTCAAATGCGTCAAAATATTTGAACGATGATGTCACCTTATGGAATGCAAGACGCTTATGAATGCAACAGGAGGGGGGTTTAATTGGAAGACTCTCTCTCTTAAACAACCGTACCCACCAGACATGGTGATGGGTTCTGTCCTCTTTTTAGCTTCGTGTATCCGTGCGTTCGTATTTTTGTGTGGTCCAGAAAATTGGCATCAGTACTCCACAAGACCCATTTTAAGAATGTTAGAAAGATTATTTTTGTTTTGTTTTTGTTTTTGTTTTGTTTTTGTTTTTGTTTTTAATTTAGGGGAAAGAAATCTTTTTCTGACTTTTTGAGAGGCTTATTCTCCATAATCCTTTGTAAATATTTTCACTTCTTTTTAGATGTGTTCCAGGAGATAACGCCAGTGATGTCATAAATAGGAATTATTCCGACCATGTCTATTTTTCGAAGGAATTCCTTTATATAACTTCAAATTTTGACGCTACGTTTGTTCAGTTATTGACTTTGATGGTGAGTGTCGTCTCATCTCTTTTTTGCCTGAGGTTCAATTAACCTATTAATTGCTGATGACGGAAATTGCAGTTGTTTGAAAAAAATTTCGAAAAAGAGAAAACTAAGAAAGATTATGATATATCATATAAACAATTTAATCCCCTCGAGATATTCACAGATATATATTTGAGCTTTTATGAGATGATTAAAGATAACTAATGTATTTGTTTCAGTGGGTGAGTTTATTGCATCTAATTGAGATTTTTTCATCCTCGAAATGCTAACCTTTAAATGGAAGAGTCCATTGTTATGGACGAAAAAACTAACGATAAAAGTAAACTGTTCATTTTTTATATAGATAAATATTATCTTTTAACAATTTGACCCGAAGGAAAAATCTATAATTTAAATCTTTAAAGATCTTCTAGTTTGAAGATTTGTTGTTTTTGTGTTTTCCTTCAAATAGATCCTTTAAAAACGTTTCCTCATCGTTGAAGGGAAAGTAAAACTCAGATTTGAAAGGGATTTTTTTTACTCTTGGATTCCAGTTCCACAAGAGACAGAACAGAAGAAAGGATTTACCAGTAAGAGCTTACATCGGAAAATCTTTGTCGAACTAAGATGAACCAAAATGTATTTATTTTTCTTCTTCAATCGCACTCTACAAGGAAACAAAGATGAACCAAAATGTTCTTCTTCTACGCAGAAAGATACAGAGTTCTGTGGCATAAATATTTTTCAAAGCAAATACGAACAGATTAAAGAGAAATGGAACTTATTCGATGTATTCAAAGAATCTTTTCATATCGAATAATAACCTTTCCCGACTTTTATGAAACTAAAATCCTCAATGAAGAGATTATACCTAAATTCCCGTATGGCAGTGGAATACTGTTTTTATCTTTACTCCACCCTTTCAGATTGTGCATAACAACTCTAATTATTTGAATTTTCCGATCCAGTAAGATTACTCAACATAAAATAGAAAACTAAGTCACATTTACGCAGAGAAAGAAGTTTCAGATTTTACAAGCTGACTGCTATTGTTCTCTGTTGAATAATGGTTCTTATGACCTATCGCACCTGAAATTCTGGATATCACACTCATAATGTATAAGAGCAAGTTCACAGTGGTTTAACGATTCAATATGACTTGTGTTGGTTTATTTCTTTCTCGTTATTTTGTTGTTTTATATTTCTTCTTAGTACCTGTTCACAGTTGAATTTCTTGTCATATACTCGCAAATCTCGACCACAGCATTGGGAAATGTCAAAAGTCACAGGCAGCTTAATCCGGACATTAGTTTGACAGACACACCTAGATGATGAGATGTTCTGTCAAAAGAAACCGGCTCGTGACGTGAAAAATGATTCACTCAGTTTCTGCGAATGAGACAGTGACGCAGTATACAATTTTTCACTGAATAGCGACTCACAACCGACTGAATAATCCTATGGGAAGATGATTGTCCATACGAATGCAGTAAGGTTCCCTTTGTAGGTTACACCGATGTAGTGCAACTTTGAAATATTTTAAATAGTTGGATACTTTCCGAACAGACAGGCGTATCCCTAGACTTCTGCATAGTAGATTTGCAGATGGCAATATTAGCACAAAGCTAATGAACACGAATCTTTCTAGCCTTTCCCACATAGATCCTATCGGTCATTCACGACGTTGTATCTTATTTCGAATATTCAATTTAAGGCTATTTTTCTGTATCTTGCTGACATCTTCGATTCTTCCCTACATCCATCTCTGACATAAAGGTTTTTAACCACAGTACGCACCAGGTTCTGCTGAGAGCTCATATAGCAGAAATCGTTCCGGTAAAGATCATCAAACGGCGTGGATACTCAAGCTGATGGTTATAAACAGCCAATGGGTATCATTTGTCAACCATAAGCAAGATTTTATTAATATTACATCGTTACATGATTTTTTTACCAGTAAGATAAAGGATAAAGTGAATGACAAAAAATAGTGGATATTCGATGTGAATGCGTCCCACTTAACACAATCATTGTTTTCTAACAATTCTCCTAAGACACTATGCCATCATTATTAAAATCCTTGTATTTTGTGGTTGCAAATTCAGTAAAAGCGTTAATCATTGCTGCCCCATTACTGAACATTTTATTACGGATATGAAGTTCAAGATGTTTGAAAAATTAAATGACCACTTTAGCACAAACTTATATTGTAAATTGAACTTCCCTCTAAAAACCTTATTAGAGGGAGATGAAAAATAAAAATGTTTCTGCTTAGCCTAAAATGAAGCAAATGTCTTTCGACCTTCTTGATCCTTTGGTGCAGCCAGTAGGCGTAATACATACACATGCTTACACATGCATAAATATATACATACATGCAAACACACATACATATATACACACTCACATGCATACATACATTTTCACATACATGCACAAAGACATACATACATGCATACACACACATATATACACACACATACATATACCCACACATATGCATACATACATACACACATATTTGCTCAAAGATACACATACATGCATAGACACACGTACATACACCCATACATACATGCATACATAAATACATGGGAGCCAGCCAACCAGCTGAACCAACTTGAAAACTGAAGAATCCTTTGCTGACTGTTTACTGTTTTGGCTGAAGTCTTCCAATCTGCAGTCACCAGATAGAGCCTTGAATCAAGCGGCAGGATTTACGATGAGATTCGGGGGAAATGATGTAGATGTGTAGTCGTTCAGTTCGGGAATACAGGAAAATAAAACCGGGAAGAACAATGGGAAATCATAAAAAACAATTGGTGGTCTATTCGAAGAGCGGCAATTGCTAACACCTAGCCGAGTTTTTTTAATACAAACGTCGAAAGTCTGACTTGGTTTTAACTGAGGAAACCTTGTAAGAGTTTAAGATTATTGATACGCGACTTATATCGAAACTAATCCGTCTCCATTACTTGGCTCTTTAGTGAAATTACCGACTCCAAAGATCCTTCTCCAGTATCTCAATAACTGATGTTAAGCAACCAATCATCATTATCATCAGCAGCAACAGCAGCCTGATGACGTCCGTCGTTGGACATAGACATTCCTCAAAATTCGCTAGATTTCACTATTGCAGGATTCCAGGTGCTAATATTTCCTGAACCTGTTTGATTTGTCATGCAATCTTTTTCCTGTAATGCTGCCTGCAAATTTTTATTTATTTATTTATTTATTTTGTTTTTTGGCATTTTCTTGTGATTTCGCTACGTTGGTTAAACTATGGCCCTCTCTTGTGCACATGGCAAGGTTCTGAGATTGAAAGACAATCTCATTGTTCGGCTCGATCTTTCAGCTCCATAGGTGACTATCGAGAGGATGCACTGGTAGCTGACCCTTTTTTGAAAACTTATGGAAAATTTTTGAGCGCTGAGATTTCTCTACATGTATACAGCAACCAGTACTAATACCAAAAGAGAAAATCAGTGCACCCCCCCTCTGTTATTGCATTCTGTATAGTTCTTAAGTAATCCATGTCTGTTCCAAGAGGGTTAATCTGCAAGGGGTAATCCGTTGAGACTTGTCTTGATGCCTCCCTGTATTTGCGATATTGTGTCTTTATTCATGATTGATGATTTCTCTGGGAAATACAAAACTTCGAACGATTCTTATGGGAAAGAGCTTCGCGATCCCTACTTGAGCCAGCCTCAACCGGCATACCCGCACATGTAGTCACCTTTGCCGCAATCAGATGACGTGATATGGTGATTTCCCAACAGACAGAGATATATTGAAATAATCAGGGTGAGAGAGTGAGGGAAAGAAACAGAAAGGTACATGACCAGTCAAATATTCCAACAGATTTTAAGGAACTTACTGAAATATATATGAACAGAATGGGATAGATAGATAGATAGATAGATAGATAGATAGACAGATAGACAGATAGATAGATAGATAGATAGGTAGATATGATATTATGGAGATAAGCAAGTTGAGAGGCAGATATTTGGACGGATTTTCTTCGACGTCTCAGAGATTTGACATACACAATGGTCGATCTCGGCAAAGCTTCGATCTATATTCCCGCAATCAATAACTTTTTATAAAGCGATACAATCTAGAAAACCGTTACCCTTATCTAGAAAAAATATTTATACAACGAAAACACGTCAATCAACACACTTTGTAAGGTTTCTATGTCTTTGCGCAGCCTGAAGAAAAAATTGATCGTTGAATATGAATATATATATATATATATATATATATATGTGTATATATATAATATATATATATATATATATATATATATATATATATATATATATATGTATTTATGTGTATGTGTGAGTGTGTGTGCAATAATTTATATATATATATATATATATATATATATTCTGCTCATTCTATTTTCTTCCCTTCCATCATCCCCCCCTCTTCGTCTTTTTTTTTCTTGGCTTCCTCCTTATTATAACATTTCAGCTCATGTTCTCTCTATAGATCTTATCTTATCTGGTCTTAACGTTTTCATTTCTCTTCGTTTTTCTCTCTTATTTGGTATGATGCAGTTCCTTTTTTTCTTTCTCTCCTTTTCCTTCTCCTCACCTCCCTCTTTCCCTCCTTCCCCTTTCTCATTCCTCGTCTTCGTCTTTTTCCCTCTATCCTTCCTCGTCTTCTTGTTTTCGCATATCGTCCTTTTACATCATACAAAACTCACGAGGATAGTCTTATATTCCTCATAAATGTCAGAGATAGCGTTCGATCTCAGGTGAAGACCAGTATTTTGGAAGCTGATTTTCAAAATTGACTGACATTGAGAATTCTGCAGCCATTCAACCACCATACCACCACATCTAGCCTTATATATATATATATATATATATATATATATATATATATATATATATACATATATATATATATATACATATATATATATATATATATATTTGTATATATGTATGTATCAATAATTACAAAATTATGAAATGTCACTGGTGGCCTTGTTGAAATATCTCTCTTTTTTCACTCACAATGTTTTGACTTCACTTTTTATTATCAATCTATTTCTTTGAACAATTCTGAAATACTTAGGATTCTAGTCATCAATTGTTAAAAATAAGTTAAAATGCTATTCGTTTTATACATTTCTCTATATGTGTTCCCACATGTATCCATTCTATACTTTCCTATGTACCTCAGTCAGTTTCTATTTATACTTCTTTTACCCAGTGACTCCATATCTATCTATCCATCTATCTCTCTTTGTCTCTCTCTCTCTCTATATATATATATATATGTATATATATATATACATATATATATATATATATATATATATATATATATATATACGTATATATATATATATACATATATATATATATATATATATGTATATATATATATATATATATATATATATATATATATATATATATATATATATATATATGTATATATATACATATGTATGTATTCACTGCTATCTATAAATTCATCTCTATCATTCAAGGACTTCTTGTTTTTCTTCTTCTTCTTCTTCTTCTTCTTCTTCTTCTTCTTGCCGTTGTTGGTGTTGTTGTTCTTCTTCTTCTTCTTTTTCTTCTTCTTCTTTGTGATCTAATTGTTTTGGGAACTGATAATTTCCGAATCTATAAAAGCCTAGACGAAAGGAATTCAAAAACAGTGCCAGTTTCTCAGCGATAATATAAAAAATCTTCCCAATTGAAAGTAAAATGTTCACAAAAAGTTTCCCTGTAATTTTGGTGAAAACTAATTTCCTTTTTAATTGAGTAAAAGTTGCTTTCAGCTCGATACTTCCTGATTCCGATTAGAAGGGAAATTGCGCCCGTTTTATGAAAATAAGCAAAGAATCCATTTTTTCATTCATTATAAACCTTTTGTCTTTCTGATCAAGATCTGTAATTAAATCAACAATTTGTCTTGAATAAAAAGCGAACGACGGAAAGAATTGATTATTGTTCTAGTTTGCAAGTGAGTCACTGTCACTGCTCGGTCTGACTGCACCCTCCCCTTATTTTTAGATATTTTTTACATTATTTTCAATTTCAGATTATTTCTCAGATTTTTCAAAGCTCCTTACTTATATTGAACCTATAGAGCTCCAGAGCCAATCGGTCTCTCGCTCCGCTTTTCTGAAGTGGGATCGGATCCTTAATGAATCAGCTTCTTTTTTTCTCGATTGAATGGTCACTGTCCTCAAGATATTTGGTGAACATTATGCACTTTTTGGCAACTCCTTCGGCCGAATAAGCCATTAGTTGTGAAGATTGAGAGAGCGGTATTGTCTTTGTGCAATCATCTGCAGAAATTGGAAACATCCAAGCATTTGTTACTATGCAAGTCTCCTATTCAAATCCTACAGCGACAAAGCGAAGGACCAACATGCTAAAGGTTGCTGTTCAAAATCTCTACTTATACCGTAGGACGAAGAATATTCGTTCGAGCAGTTTCTCTACATCTTTTTACTTATTGTAAACGTTTAAAATTCCTTAATGCAACGTTGTTGAGCTTTCATTTAACAGTTACTGAACTCATTTAAGTGAAAATGTAGATTTTATTAAGTATATGAGAAAACAAAGGTTACACTATTCGCTATATGTATAGATATGTTGTTATTGACATTTTCATCAGTTTTTTTGGGGGGGGCTAGGCTTGAATATATGTATGTATGTATGTATGTATGTATATATATATATATATATATATATATATATATATATATATATATATATATATATATATATATATATATATATGAAAAAATAAGAAAAAATCTTTCACTAGCAATATGTCGCCACAGAATAAGAAGTGAGTATTTTCATTTAGAGAAGTGTTGGGGGGGTCATAAAATAAGAAAATCAATTTCTATTTGTGCAACTGAAATCTATTTACTATTTTATCCTATTCATTGTAACCAGTTTCCATTGAGCTACAAATACTACACTCTGATCCTAAGCAAAAGAGCGAATTGTGATCCAGTAGGATCGAGGTAATGGGACGAAGTATAAGCTGGGAAAACGCATGAAATTGTGATAAGATGTGTGTGGGGAGATGTAAGAGAGGAGGTGAATTTGTGTATGAGTGAGCAGTTTTGAATTTAAACTAATATTCATATATAGAATGGGATATTCAACAATTGAAGAATTAATTCATGGATAATCCTTTACTTCAACACTTAGTCTAATCCATTTTCTTCAAAGTATTTCGCTCGCAGTATTGTAGTGGACAACTCACGAAGATGACGCATTACTTTCAATTCATATAGGCTGTTGTGAACTAAACTTATTCTAACACTAAGTTAAAATTGAGGACTACCTAGAGCAGTTTGACCTGACAGCACTTCAGTATTAATCAACTTGTCAGCTCGTTGACCATCATTCCTCGTCGAGTTAACACATATACACACATGAATTTTTGTGCAAATATACATGAGATTGTACGTGTGCTGAGCACATCTGCTTGTGGATGTATGTTAACTTGATCATGTGCTTGTATGATAGCATGTTTATTTGTATGTGTGTATGTGTAAATGCGAATCTGATTGTAACCTGGACACCTGCTGCTCTATTTGTACATAACAAAATCATTGGGTAAATCAGAAATGTTAGTTATAGCTGCAAATGGTATTTGTGTCGATATAATTTTGTGTGTATTTGTATAGATTCTATTTTAGCCTTTCTTTCAGTTTTGCTATACATGTGCATTTGTTTACATCAGTGTACATTTACAGGTATTCATATATATATATATATATATATATATATATATATATATATATATATATATATATATATATATATATACACACATATGTACATATATCGACAGAGAGATACATAAAAATAATGAAATGGTATTATTTTCCAGGGAAGAAATCGTGAATTTCTTTATGTCTGACATTTGTTTGTCTGCGAAAATACCCCGTTCGGTTTTCTGTTCAATATCTGTGAATCATTGTGAGCGGGTATCTGCAAATCGAATGTTAGACTTGTAAGATTTGGATTCCCACCCGTACATCCAATGCCAACACCCCCCCCCTTTGTCTCTTGTACTCTTCGATCCAATTGTACATCATGGCGTCAGTGTGACATCACTTTTCGATGGTTTCTCTCGTTTTCCCTTGTTTTCAATTATTTATTGATGGTTTTGCTGAGAATATTTGTCACTTTAACGCCAAATGCGACTTGCATCTGTCAGGCAAACTACATAGAATGGAAGATCTGTTGGTTTTGAAGGGGAAAAACTATTATCTTTTGGGAAAAGTTCTTTTGTTTGCACGGAAAAAGTTTCAATGATGTAGTGACAGAAACAAATATATCTTATTGGTTGGAGTATTCAAAAGACAAGAACAAAGTGTAGAGTCATTCGAGACACATGCGTGCAAAAGAATAAAACAACATTGACATTGACTGTATGTTTCTATTCTTGGTAGAACTAGTTGGTATTTCACCCAGCATAAAATGGATCCCCCTGATCACCACGTTACAAACCATTGTGACTTTGTGAATTATGTACACGCTTCTCTGTTGGTAAACTTTTCAATGCAAATTGCTCTCAAATTAATATATTCATTTAATAATCTATGCATTTGGATTTTGAATGAATCCATTACATCATTAATGACTGCCTCTGAACGTTTCTCACAGCCATCTAGAAGCTTCTTGTACTCTCCAGCTGTTTGTTTTTCTCATTATTTCAATTCGAATTCTTTCAAGCTCTTGAATGTTTACAGCATTCCTGCAGTGTATGGTATGCACGGAAAACATGACAGTAGATCTCTCCTTTCAATAGAGCAGAAATCGGGACATTCAGAACCGGTTCATAACTGTTCATTTTCACTTGTTTTAACTATCAGTGTACGCTTTTAGAAATGTGGGTTAGATTTCTTTTATTAATTTGTTATGTTGGATTGTGTCGTGAAGACCGAAGAGTACAAGACTCTCAGAGTTATGTAACTTGCTTGGTCGTAATTGAGTAAGATCGGACGTTCTTCAACGTAGACAAAAGCCTCAAGTGTCACTTGACCTTTGGGAAGTTCTGGCCCGAGTCCATAATCTTTGATCATTTTAATCTTGATGACTAATTCTTGTCTGTCCGATTCATACATCATTTGTCCATCCCTGTTTTTTTTCAATGCAGCAAATATTGACTTATTTGTGTCTGCTAGTGACCTTTGTAAGACACTTAAATGATTTTGTCTTCCTCAATAATAAAAATCACGATGTATGTATAAATACACGTTTACGTATGCATACACACATATATACACGCACTTGTAAATAAATGCACTCATACAAAATTACATGCGGGTGAGTCTGCTTGTGAATATATACATATATATATATATATATATATATATATATATGTGTGTGTGTGTGTATATATGTATGTGTGTGTATGTGTATATATATATATATACATATATATATATATGAGTGTGTGTGTGTATATATGTATATATATATATATATATGTGTGTGTGTGTGAGAGTGTGTATATACATATATATATATATATATATATATATATATATATATATATATATATATATATATAGTCGTGAAAATGTGCAAGGATGAGTGTTCATACATATGTCATGGGAGACAGACGGATAAGCCACCGATATCTCGTCAATTTATAATCTGGCTTGTTGTACAACAAAGACAAAATTATTGAAATCAAGACCAATTTTGGGGGTTGTACAGTGTAGTTATATGATGCTAAATAAAAAGAAAGATGACGTCTTTTGAGCTCCAAAAGATATGCTAAAGTGAAATTAGAATGATATTTTTTTCCTTATTTGATTTTTCTCTCCATATCCTAATTACATATGAATCGACGATAAATACTTGAAATAATTACTTTTCGAGCCTCTTATGTAAACCAATGACCAACATAACATGGTGCCTATAAAAAATTAAAGATTCTAAATATTATGTAATGTCTGGGAGACTCTACCAGAAGAATATTATCACCAGTATCCTGGGCTTCTAACGACTGAAAGTATCCCGCAGGCCAACCTTAAACCTCACGCATTTTACACGGAAGCGTACGAATTCATTACGGCTGTATAAGCAAAATATTCAAAGGCTTGATGGGGTATTCATGAGAGAAACTTAAAAAATTCTTGCAAGTTTGAAAAGGGTGAATTTAAAAAATGTCAAAAATTCTTTGGAAAGGGGATACTTTAAATATAAATGATAGAATCCACAGACAATAAGGTTGATAATTACTGCTTTAAGAATTCTATCGTATGTTCGTTGGGACATCAATATACAATTGAAGCCGAATGATGGAAACTCACACTCGAATCCATTCATCTCTATCTCAAATATATTGGTTGTTGTTGATTAAGTTTATAGTTCTCCTTCGTTGCTCATTTCTAAATGAATTTCCGGAATTGAATCACTGAAACCTTTGTCATAACTTTTCATTAATAGTGACCTTTTTTCAAATGCCACGCCCATGTTTTCTCCTTGCTTCAGCTGTGTTGTATTGTCCCTATCCGAACTCATACAAAAGAGAAGTCGTATTTCATCGCAGTCAACAAATGTTCAAAGGGTATAGAAGCAAACTTTACGCTCAACGGACCATCTGAAAGTTCTAACCGTGAAATAGCTGGATGTACGATGTCTATCCGGTTATCATCTAATGATTCGAGTTATCATCAGGCATGGGCAGGAGGATTAGAAGCATCTACGCCAGCAGATAGAATAGAGAGTTTGTTTTGATACGCCAAGAATGCTATCGACTATGACAGCCATATGAAAAAGGTCTAAGAATACAACAGCCAAAAGGTTGTGAGTAAAGCAACCCTAAAAAGGGGATAATAGCTCAAGTAAATCAAAATGTAACGGAATGTTGAGACTAGCGAAGAGTGGTTAAAACTTTCAAGCACCAGTATCTCAGAAGTGACTCAGCGTCAATGAGCCGGTCTCTCGTTGCAAATACATCCATTCACTGACTAGAAAGAGAGCAACAAATATTTGTCTGTCAAAAAAAAAGAAAAGAAAAACTGCATCCTCCTCTTTGTTTTGTGTTCTTTCTCTTTTTTGTTTTTTCACCTCCACTTTTTTTCTCCTTGGTCTTTCCTGCTTTCCCTCTTTACTCCAACCTGTCTTTTATATCTTCCTTTCCTTTCTTGGTCTTTCCTCTTTCACATTTCATTTCTTTGTTTCATGTTCCTCTGTTCTGTTTTTGGAAGTGAAATCTGTGATCAAAATTCAGCTAATAACTGCGTTCTATGGAAACTGATTTACCTTCATAGATAGATAAATAGGAGAACATACTGTGATGTATCCTTCATAGAGCAGTGCGTGCTTGAGATGGGCCAGGAGCGCCATTGGGTCATAACTTGGCAATTCTTGATTCTGGTAATCGGCGATGGAGAATTGCCCAGGTCGGCTATAGAACAATCAAGGACATATATACATACACATGAACATATGAACATATTGAGATAGATAGATTGATATATCTATGCATTCACCCCTTTCTTTCTCTCCTCCTGACCTATGTATATTTATAGAGAGAAAGGGGTTGATATCTTTATTTATCTCCCCCGTTGTTTCAATTAGGTTTCTATTTGTCCCCCACCCCCGATCAAATCAGTCCAACCGACTTTCCCTGAATTTAGAACCCACCATGAAGCAAATATCTGCCATGTTTCTGCTTGTTATGTTCGCAAAATGTGGCTATGTTTGCCCTTTCGTAAACAGACAAGATCAAAATGTACACACAATTATTCATCTCTCTCTCTCTCTCTCTCTCACACACACACACACACACACACACACACACACACACTTTCTCAGACATTAACGTCTCTTCTTTTTTTTTCACATCATGGAACTATTTCTTCCCATTTGCAAAAAGAAAAATCAAAATCTACCCAACTTCATTCAAACGTCATCCATTCTTTCTTCCGCTTCCCACTGCAACTACATCCCCTTAGCATATATATGTATATTCTGATGCTTTTTCCTGAGAAACATCTGCTCATTGTTAATTAAACTTAATTGAACTGAAATCAACGTATGTGTCAGTATTAATTAGTTTTGCTCTCTACCTGAGGCCAAACATGCTCCTGAAGGAGGGATACAATACAACATATATCATTTGAGAAAAAAAGAATGTATATATATATATATATATATATATATATATATATATATATATATATATACACGGAAAATTGTGTATTCTTTCGTTTTTTGTTTCATTTAGATTGGTTTTCATGATAAGATGTTTGGGTGTTTTTTAGTTTATTGCAATTGATGCTTTAAGGTATAAATGCACCTTGTTTATGGGTATAAGGTGTATACTAAGGTACTAATCAGATTCTACCAATTTATGTTCATTGATATCCGGAACTCCGGAACTCCGGAACTCATGAACTCTGGCCGGAGAAATGGCGTATCAACTTTTGGAATAAAGTGGTAGTTACATATCAAACAAACAGATTTCCTGGTTTATAAGGGACACCATCCCACGAGGGATAATAGAAATTGTTTTTAAAAGCAAATTGATTTTCGCTTCTTGTAGATTATCGCCACATGTGTCAAATAATCGAATATATACATATATATATATGTGTGTGTGTGTGTATGTATGTGTATGTGTTGACATTTGTGTGTATTTGTGCGAAAATGCATGAATACACCTACTTTTACACTGGAAATCAACTGATGTATGCTGCTTGGCCAAAATGTCTTAGTTATGTATTGCAAATTCTCAATTGAAGAAACTTCTATTTAGTATCAATCAAGGGTCAAGATCTCCCATCCTAAAATATCAAATAACCTTTTTTGTGGCTTATTAATCATTGGTCCGGCTGTAAATCAATAGCTAAAGATTTAGTGAGGAAAGACTTGAATTTTTTTCTGAAAAGTCAAAAGTTGGTTTTGAATCGGTAGTAAAAAATATTTTTCTTTTCAAATTTTCGCAAGTCAGCTATTCTTATGGGTCATCCAAAGCAAAGAATGAATAAGATAAGAGAAGACCAACTATGATTCAAGTGATAGTTTTCATATCATAGTTTATTCTATGTTTGACTAGAAAGGTATCAATAGTCCAAGCATCGAAGGTATTCAAACAAGGCAATTTGTTCCTGTTTTGATCTCTCAACACCAAATGATTAGAGGCAAAACGTCCTTTTGTTCAATACTTATGACAACTTAAGTGTATCCATATAGAGAGTAATAGACAGACACACAGACACACAGACAGAAAAGATAAGGAAAATAAACTAAACTGAAAATTGCTCCATGAGGCTTTTTCAAAACCATTTCGTGTGGAAAACACCTACATCAATATGAAAAACAAGTATCCACTTTATGAGGCTACATAAATTTCGAAAGCCAAATTAATGCCACTTCGATTGTTGAATCCTTTTAATTTCGATCGAAAAGAGTTAATTGCTTGGAAAGATAATCTGTTAGGTCCACAAAATATCAAGACTCTTAAAGTTTATAACCTTAGAGTGACATCCTTACTTCTGGGGTGGCTGGGTGTGGGCCATGGATTCATACAACGTGATCAGATCAGTTTACCGATATAAATGCTTCATCTTTCAACAACTGATGTTTTGCTGTCCAATTCATTTTATTTCTACTGTTGATGTACTTTAAGCCAAACATAATTCTTAGAGTGCTGTAATACAATTAGGTGTGAAAACCATTTGCCCATTTGCATAAAACAGGATATAATAGTATCAGACATGATTTCTCTACAATCTCAGGCTTACAGTGTAAAATAGTGCCCGGTCCGAAATATTCGGCTTACAGGTTCAAAGGTTTAACAATCTTAATTTCTGCTTGATCCCTGCCCTTGTGTTGGTTCGGCTACTAATCAATTTTATCTTGTAGAGACATGACCTTTTTTTAGCAAGTCTAAAATGCCAAATGTGGTTATTGGATCCATCGTATAAATATTTGTCTTTTCTAATATCACTTTTGAGAGTCAGGCATTTTGGGGATTCAGCCATTTTGGGAGTCAGTCAAAACGAAGAAGCAATGAGGAATGAGAAGACAAACTGCAACTCAAATGATCTCCTTCATACTGTTTCCTGTTCCATGTGAGACACAAAAAGTATTATTTGTCCGCACGTCAAAACGTATTAAAAACGATGCTTGCTGTTGATGGCATTTCCATAGTCAATATTCATGTGTGCTTTTGTCTCTTTCAGATCAGAGGTGGAATTGGACGGCCCCAATATGTAAAAAGGAAAAAAAAACGAGACAGGAAAAAAAATAAGGGAATGCTTGCAAAGAGGAATAAAGAACACAACAATTAAAAGTGAAAAAAGATACAGAGACAGACAAGAAAAGATACAAATGTAAAAAGGAAAGACAGAAAGAAAAAATCGAAGAAAGAAAGAAAAGAGAAGAAGGATATGGAAAATCAGGAAACTCCAGAGAGTAGCAAAGAAGAAAAGAAGAAAAAATCTTTAAAAAAAGAAGTGAAAAGAAAAAGAATGAAAGGAGAAGAGGGGGATAGATATTGAAAGAACGTCATCAAAGAGAGAAAAGAAAAAAGAAAAAGAAGAGGAAATACGAAAAAAGGTAAAGAAAGACAGATATGTGAAAAGTGAAAAGGAAACGAAAGAAATTGAGGAAATGGTAAAAGAACGATGACAGCAGAAAAAGAAAAAGAAACGAAATAATAATAAAAGGAAGAACAAAATTAGAGGAAGAAGAAAAATAAAGACGATAAGGGCAGAAAATCAGAGGGAAAACATTCTTGAACGATGAACGATGAAAAAAAGAAATAAAAGATTAACAGAAAGAAAGAGAATGAAAAATATAAAAAAAAGTAACGATAGAAAAAAGACCAAAAAGGAAGTGAGCTGAAAAAAAAGAAAACCACAGCAAAAAGAAACAAGAATAAGAAAAATAGGAAGAAAAATTCACTGAAATGAAAAAGGAAGAATCAAAAAGAAAGAGGTGAAAAGAAAGAGGAAATAGAGGAAGAAATGTTTGAAAGAGAGACAGAAAAAAAGACAAAAAAAAAGAAATAAAAAGTAGAAAGCGACAACAGAAAAGAGAAGAGAAAGAGGAAGAAGTAAAAAAAAAGACTGCAAAAAAGATGAAAAAAGGGAGGAAGAAAAAAGACAATAAAGAAAAATGGAGAAGGAAATAGAAAGAAAAGGCAAAATATAGAACAACAAAGTTAAAGCAAAGATTTTTTCATCACAATAGTCAAATTGAATGACTAAACATTGAAGCCATAAAATGGTGGAACAGAATCAAAGAAGAACTTTCAATATTGGAATTGGTAATGAACTACAATAGAAGAATTCATCCCCTTTTCTGTTCTTTTTTTTTCTCTTCTTCCTTCGGTATTTTAAATTACAGACGTTTTTCTAGTCCTTTAATACATGAAGTTAAGTTGGAATTGCCAAGACAGGGACACAAACTGTGGTGAACAAGAGCCAAAATTAGATTTTCTATCAAGACAGCAAGAATGATAGCTTCATCAGACCCAAGGCCTCGTTGTAAGGGTCAAAAATGGTCAAGTCTATTCCGCTAATTGTCGCTCAATGACAAGTACTCCAAGTAGATATCATTTATATTTATATCTATTAAATCTTTCGACTTACACAAGGCCACAATACTGGTGAACTCAATCAGAATCAAACTCACTGATAAATGGTCAATTAGACGAGAATACGAAAAACGCTCTACGGCAGGCGCCCTGAGTAAATTTCTTCTCAGCTTTTTTGTGTGACACAAATCCACAATATTGGAGTGTACCATGGATGAATCATACTACTGAGGAAGCCTGAATGTCCGATAAACGTCAAAAAAAGATGAAGATGGTAGTCTGAAGATAACGTGTAATAATGATGGTAGGACTTCAAATTTTTTGAGAGCGTATTTCTTGAAGACATCTTGTTCTCTAATCACACCTGGAAACGTTTATATTTGTTTTCAACCAAAAACAAAATGTAAGAAGGTACATATAGGTTCATTTGCTATGATAAACGCAAACAGTATTGGTTCGGAATGATATTTTTTTAAGATAGAGAGTAAATGTCCGTCACAGATGACTTTATAATAACGATCGAATCGAAGATTTCATTGAGGAAGTGAGAGTCAGGGATAAATGATGAACGTCCTGAACCTGTAACAACTGAAGTTGCTGTTATAATTTTTTCCAAGAAAAGATAAAACTGTTTACTGAGTGGAGTGTTGTTGATTTAATTGCTTTGGTGAAATCAAATTTGACTGAACATATTGTTCCGAAAAATAGTTTACTCTGCTCAAAGCAGTTGTAGCAAGATTTTCCAGGTTCATGTAATGATCAAATTCAATTCACAAATCGATCGACAAGACTTGCTTAATAACCGTATGGCCTCGTTAGGAGTATTGTCATTAATTATTAAGCTAATCTGATTGTAGCACAAGGCCACAATAGTAGGTCATCCTAGTGTTGATCAAATGCACTACACTAGCGATTGGTGTACGGAATACGCTTGCTAATGGACTGTGTTAAGCGTTTTCATTATCATTATTATTCTAGTCCGAAGGGAATTTACCGCATAGACACAGTAGTCAGTAACCCAGTGAGGATCTAATTCCTTATTCAATAAAATCTTCCTCGATATCAGTTTTAACAATCGGGGATTTTTTTTTCTTCATTTTTCAATGTTTACGGCAATTCTATCGAGTACCGTAGTAATAAGTAATCCTTTGATCTAAATCAATCTTCCCAAGGTACTTTGTACATTGAATGTTTTGGTGATCATGACTTTCAACATCTCTCAATATCAAATATGTCTCGTACACTTACATCATCAATTTCATATCATACATACATTTCCTCTTTTGTCTCCCCCTTCTACGTTCTCCAGACATGAAGTCTCGTAATGTGAGGCATTACATTTCCTTTTTTTCTGCGGACTTCTATTGCTGCAAATAACAAGAGTAAGCTTCGTGGTCAAAGAAATGTGTTTCGACCGTAATATTCAATCAAAAACATTTCTTAGGTGAGATATTGAAGTTAAAGAAACTTTACAAATCAATTAAGTCCAGTTTTCTTAGATGACATGTGAATAATATTCAAACTACAAATAATAATGCCTTCTAATCTTGCCACGAACGAGAACTGCTCGTCTTTTCAATTTGGCGATGAAGCACACACTTGGAAATCGTGACTAGTTTTAAACATCAGCTGCTGCGTTTCCATCGTTGTCCTAATGTCATGACAGGTTCTGTTGAGTTAGATTAAGGCGTTGTTTCCTTCTGTGATCGATCAACCAAAAGGAAGGAGAAGGGAGAGAGAAGAGGGAACAGCAGTTTCGCTCGTGGCCAACCTATCAAATTGATTTGATTCAACGGTGAATGTTCCTTATGGATTTTAAAACTGTCAATGAAATCAGGCATGAAATCGACGGAACATGTGCCCTAAAGGATACAAGCCAACACAAATGATTATCACACGACTGTTCTATCTCATTCTTTTAGCAAAATACCACTGACTGGTGCATAATCGTTGATAACGTAATAGATGAAACGATAACAAACCATGTCGATCGAAAAATGCTTCAGAAAGCCATTAAGATCAAGTTTGATCCATCCTAAGTAATGTTCGACGGATAATCTTTCGACTGATCTGATCCAGTCGAATCGGGAAATACCAAGTATGAGGAAAGCTTAGGGATAGAAATGTTGCTGCATTAAACCCTGTAGATAATCACACTGTGTGATGTAAATTAAGACTTTTAATACAGTATTTGTATTGTGGTAAATGAAATGAGGGGAAATAACGGCGTACAATTACTTTTCCTTAGAGAAAAAATTCGATTTTTAAACTCTTTTTCTTTTTAGGAATATTGGATAGGAAATGGTGTACTTCCGCTTTTCATCAAGGATTCTTTTGTAGTGCAATATGTCTTGTGCTCGTCGAAATTGAATACTCGATTATCTCTAATTAAAACTGACACAGCAGGAGCTCACAGTGAATAAATATCTCAGCTTGTCGCACCCCGATGACATGGGTTCGTGACACACACGATAATAGGGTGTGAGGTAGAAGTCGTTTTTACTCAGGCCTGAAAGATAACCGTACACTGCCACAAGGCATATCACAGTATCTTATTTTAATGATAATTCAGCGTTAGTAATTCATAGTTTGGACGGAAGATCGATGAATTACACTATACGACACACACACACGACCGATTGAACAGGATATTTCTTCTGTTAATTTGTAATAGGAACACATAAGATGTCATCACAAAAGTTAAGGTAATCTCTCATCTATGTTGATTTGTTTCTTGTAATCTAGTGTTATTTCAATAAGTAGTACCCGTTAAAATACCAGATAGGACAACTCAGCTCAATGTACTTACGTTTAACACACATATTATTAACTATACATCCTTTCTATGTATCTACATAACATTTCAATATATCTTTCTTCCAAACAGAAAAGAGATTTGTAGAGGGTACACCCAAAAGCAAAAACATAATGGCCGGCTATGTGTGACAAAATCATAAGTTTCTCATTTCAATATGTTGGATGCTGCTGTTATTGACAAGATTCGAGAAACGTGAATGAAATAAAGAGTTTTAAAGCCCTGAGACTAGGTCAGAGTATTTCCCAAACAGCACAGCTTGAAAGTTACTCTCGTTTAGTTGGGGGTGTAATCACCAACTTCCAATGAAACATCTGGGACTAATGAGATGTGACTAATCAGCAATTTAGTATTGCAGAACCTCCAGCATGTAATTTGCTGTAGTTAAATGACTTGATGTTAATATTCCGACGGAGAGGAACTTTACTGTCCATGCCTAATCGGATAAGAGATGTTTTCTGCTCACATGGTTGACCTATATTAGAAAGGCTGTTGAAATATTTTGTTATATCAGAATATATATATATATATATATATATATATATATATAGAGAGAGAGAGAGAGAGAGAGAGAGAGAGAGAGAGAATATAAATAGAAAATTGTGGATTCGCTACACAAACTACCTCATGTTTCTGCCCTATTTGAGCCTCATCAGGTGAATATAGAATATATATGTATAGAGTATATATATATATATAGAGAGAGAGAGAGAGACAGAGAGACAGAGAGAGAGACAGAGACAGAGAGAGAGAGACAGAGAGAGAGACAGACAGACAGAGACAGATACAGAGACAGAGAGAGCGGGGGTAGAAATAAAGTGCTAAAGTGAAGAAAAGGAGAGATAAAAAAAATTATTAACCCTTGAGGGCTTTCTTTTATGATCATTTATGATTTTGTATCGTGAAATCTTACAAGATTTAAAAATAATGATTGTCATATTTCATTTTTTTATGTCTAGTTTCTGCAGAAACTCAATAACTTCCAACCTTTCAAATACATTAGAAAATCCAAGCCCACTACGGTGTTTTCAAGTAAAAGAATTTCATTCTACAAAAGATATATAGATCCCGATAAGATTGACTAAGTATCAAGATATTCACGTCCTGAGGGTTTCATAAATTTACACGGATGGGGATTTTATCTCTTCAACGGATATTTATTCACTCTTTGAAATATTTATTCATCCTTTCGAACAATATGCCAACCTACCTGACATAATATCCCCTACAGAAAACAACGACAAGGTCAGAAACCCACAAATACAAACTGCAGTATGCATCTATCAATATATATATATATATATATATATATATATATATATATATATATATATATATATATATATATATATATGTATATATATATATATATAAGCGTATGTGTGTGATTTTGGAAAGGAATGTTTGCAAGTTGACTCGTAATCGCTGATGATAATGATCATCATATATCCATATCAATATATATGTATATATATATATATATGTGTGTGTGTGCGTGTGTGTGTGCATGCGTGTGTGCTGCATATAACACTTTTCAATGATAGTACAATTCAATACTTCTGACCCTGATCCTAAGCCTAGTGAGCGATAGTCCGATCCGCACAGATACTCTGATCTAAGTAAAAATACCGATCAATACCTGAATAACCTTGCCATTTTCAACGTGTTATTTTTATTGGGTGCCCGACTAGTAGAGACTCATGTCGAATTATTCTCTACCAAATAAATACTTACAATGCTGCCGATGTCGACCGCTATGAAGTTGTTGCTTTAAAAGGATTCACTAACTTTTACTTAGTCATGTATTTGGCCGTGGTAAAGGCGTACTTATCCAGAGTAAGCTAAATATACATGGAAGAAATAACTATTTGGACGTATGCAGAGTCACTCAGATCTTTCTCCTCGTCTACAGCAGCAGCCATTTAGCATCTAATCTTGGAAATACACTTTCCCCAAAATTGCCAGATCACTCCATTGCAGAGCCATTACATTCTGAACTTGTCCAGTTTGTCACGCCATCTTGGATTTTGAAAGCAGCATTTTTGCAAATAATATCAGGGTATCAACACTGTGAGATGTCATGTCGAACGGTTGTCAGACATTATGGAACTGTTAGAAAGCGTGGCTCTGCACTTGGAAACATGCAAGTGATACTGCATGGATTTAGAATGCTCAATGAAGAGAAGAGCTTATAGAATACTGAACGTTTTCGCTGATTGCAAATCTTTTGGGACGAAAAGATTATCCTCAACTGGTGTTTGTCACCTTGTTACGTAGAATCAGAATAAACGGAGATTGGACCTTTCTCTCGTATGCGCTGTGCCGGCTAGTGATCTCTCCATGTGATGTTGAGCATGGTTCTCTCTGTTTGCATGGTTCTCAGCTTCAGGGTCAAAGTTTTGATTAGGTTCCATATTCCAGCTCCATAAGTGACTATCGGGAGGGTGCATTCGTTGTATACAGTTCTTTTTTAGGATCAATAGGATTTCCTTGTTTTTCAAACTTGAGATTCTTTTACCGAAATCTCGCCAACCAGTTGTGATTCTTCACTTGATTTCTTCTTCTTTCGAGAATTTCATGGAGTTTTGTCGTCCTACATAAATATAGTGATCTAGTTTCTGCAGCTATGTATTTTAGATTCTAATCGTAGTGTCTTTGTCTCCAATACGTTTGTTGTACAAGACATTCTATTCGCTGATGACTGTTGGCATTCAGATCAGTTTACTTAATTATATATAAATAACACTAACATGTGCAGTTGTTACAATGCTGGAGCCGTCATTTTTGTCTTGTCTCTGGTCATGATATTTTGGCTCATCCATGAGCATATATATATATATATATATATATATAAATAAAAAAAGACAAAGGAATCAACGAAACCATTGGCCGTTCAAGGCTTTTATCGATGGAAGAATCTGTTGTGCAACAAAACAGGAGGATTTATATCCAACCAGTGTCATATTCCCTTTTTTCATATCCGAATCTTGTCTTTCACAGAAAATCTATATCATGCAATCTTTCAAATATATTTCAGCCGTTCCAACCACGGGGTTTTGAAGCAAAAGATTTTCGTCCATAAAGATCAACCGATCCTGATAAGACCAACTCATTATTAAAATACTCACGTCCCGAGGGTCTCGTAAATTTACATGGATGCAAGATTTTATCTCTGCAACACAGATTTACTTACCTTTTTGAAATTTATACTTATGCTTTTAAACAAACTACTTCTGTATTTTATGTAAGATTCTCTGGAGAAAAACACGAGAACATAGGGAATATATAGATATAATTCATCGTGGCGTAATGTTTAACGAACAAGACGAGCTGATCATTTATACTGCGTTATAAGTTCAATACGGGTGGGACTCTTATCTGAGATGATGAAAGATATGTAAAATCAAAATTCTGTGTAAAATTTCATTCAAATGTTATGATGATACAATTATTTGTAAGATGTAGTCAGAATCTGAATGCGACTACCATCAACATCTTAGGCCAAATCTGTGAAATTACCTAGTTGGCGGTTTTTTTCTCCTTGTGAAAGAAATAATCTGACTGCATAAACTTTTTGTCGTGGAAAATATTTGTGTTTATCTCTGTTTGTATTAAATGCTATTGATCACGTATTTATTAATATAATCAGTTTGACCGCTGCTTGAGCCTTCAAACCATGATTAGCTCAATATATTCACATTGCTGATACCAACTGATATGTAGTTGTTGCTTTAGTACCGATTTGTTAAGTCAAGTTTAGTTTGATACAAGGTCATAATTGTGGAGTACTAGGCAAGACAGAGCAAAGAAGGTAAATATCTGCTTGGCACAAAATAGTCTCGAAGCTAATGTGTTTATATTATTCCTTAATTATTTGGGATGCTTGTTTTCATGGCAAGCAAGGCATCTGTATTTAGAAATTGGTGCAATACAATCTGATTCAGCCTCCCACCACATTTAGCTGAGCGCAGTAAATACATATGCCATATAGGTAATAAGAAACTCATTGGTTTTACATTACTGCAAAATCTTTGCTGTTGAGATGTTTAACAAGTATTCGTGTAACCTATGGCCTCATTATCTGAAGCATCAATAGAACAACCTCTTGTCACTCCTGTTCGAACAAAATAAGTATTTCGAAAAGATAGTAAAGCATATCATCACATGGGAATATCACAAGGCAGAACATTATATTTTTTGAGATTAACACAAGTCGAAGTTATCATTAAAAAAACTATCCGAAAATCCATTAGTAAAGGACAGGCCATGTTGCAAGAATGTCAAGTAATTGCCAAACATCACGACTTGCAACGACATGGAGTCCCTAGATCTTATGTGAAGTTGTAGCCAACACAAAATAAGAGAACGTGAGAATTCAGAAAGTTAAGAAGATACTTGCACCGTAATGTCCACGATCAAGAGTTCTGGCAGATCTTTTCGAATATATGTGCTCAATGACAGACGTTAGAATGCTGCTGCTGCTGCTACTGATGATGATGATGATGATGATGATGATGATGACGATGATGATGATGATGATGATGATGATGATAGGAAGGTGAGAATTAGCAACCTACTCTTTCAGAAATGTATGTGGTCTTCCGAGGAGAGGTTATTAAAATCATAACACTAATGTTCCAAATTTCATATATTCTGCATCTTTCAGCATGATGTCTGGCTCTGATAGGGAAATTTGGCTTCAATGGCAGACACGTCGAGGAGACTTCATGAGATCTATATTTAATTATATGACAGAGAAAAATGGGGAAGCAATAACTTTGTACAGTCTTTGCTATGTCAGTCTTCTACATTCTTCAATATTACTCAGCGATCGCCGACGTAAAAGTCACATATGGATCAGTAAGAATTTATCATTTGTGCTACGTTGGCAAAAAAATAATGAAACCTAGAACGTTATGTTCAATAAAGTTTCACTTTCCAAAGTATAGAAAAAATATTCATGGCTCTGTCAAGATGATGAAACTTGACTATGTTTATTTGAAAAGAAACACTTTTATCAATTATTTTGTATCTATTATCGAATGATTTCTTTGTTGAATGCACCGGGGAGAAATAACATAAATTGATGAAAATTAACATCGATTAGGTGGAGAAATTTTGATTTTGATACGAGATTAAAAATGATGGTGTGAATTGATTTGGTTTAGTTATGTTTACATATTCACTAGAATATACGTGTGTGTATTTGTCTAAATGTGTAAAAAAAAAAACTTTCCCTCCCTCTCTCTTTTCCTCTCAATATATATATCATATGTTAGCGTATTATTAGTACATACATACATACACAAATATATCTATGCGTGTGTGTATCAGGACAATGTGGATGTCATTTAATCATTTTCAACGTTTAGCGGAACAGATTAGGTAAGTATCATCGTCAACAAAAACGAAGAGATGTCTGATGGAATTTATCTTGACATATAATTGTATTAACTCCTTTAATAAAGATTTTTATTCGTATAAATAAAACATATAAGGGCGCCAGTGGCCTAACGGTTAGATTAACAGAAAATGGAATCAGCAAAGTGATTTCAAACTCTAGCAGAGACAGTATTCAATCTAATGTAATAACCTTGGAAAAGCATGAATGCATCCCCTCAATCGCCTGAAGATTATATAGTGTAGACAAGGTCTTGGTGTAGGGAGCAAGTTCAAGTCTTGTCAGAAACCAGCTCTTTGTTTTGAATTTCATGCTCTAGTAATCGGACACTGTATCAACCCAGATACACAATAAGATGGAGTGAATCTAGTTGAGAAAATTATAATCGTGAAAATGTTTCAGCGTCTTATTCTTCCTGTTCTCCAGATTCAACCTATTTTTTGAAGTCTTCGGTTGTTTGTGAGTGTTAATCTAATAGTCACGAAATCTGAGTTCCAGATTGGTATGATTTTCAAAGCCTTAAGATCTCATAAAACAATTACATGGAACAAAAATCTAGTTTTTCCTAATATTTTTCTGATTCTTTTGTCTCGGGTTTATTCGTTTTGTAGACTGGCGAACTATTCAATATCAGATTCTACCAAAATTCAAATATTGGACATTTTCGTTTATTATATATATATATATATATATATATATATATATATATATATATATATATATATATATATATATATATATATATATATATACATATATATATATATATATATATATATATATATATATATATATATATATATATATATATATCATTGGAATACTTGACTGTTAAATCTAGGAATTGATTGTTTCCGAGTTATATAGTATTTTTATAGTGATTCCGTCCAAGAAAAGGGGTTTTCAATGAACCAAAACCAAGGACAGATCAAATCATTCCATTAGGGGAAGTGCATTGAAATACCGTATCGTTTTTTTCCATTTCTTTTTCGCTATCTCTCTCTCTTCTCTCTCTCTCTCTCTCTCTCTCTCTCTCTCTCTCTTTATATATATATATATATATATATATATATATATATATATATATATATATATATATATATATATATATATATATATAAGCTTTAATGTAAAATGCAATTAGAGGATACTCCGTGACAAAGGTTTGGTACATTTTACTATACATAAGATATAGGAAGATATCGATTATTCTTTAATCCATGCACATCACTTGACTCCATCGTTTTGCCTAAAGAGGAACTGTTAGTATACCTCGTAGTATTTGGTTTAAAATGGATATTTGTGTTATGAATGATATCTGTTGGAAGAATATTCGGTTTGTCACACCAATTCATACATAATTATAATTTTTGTATACACGACATGAAATATGAATCTGGGCAACAAATTAGTTACATAAAGCAATATATATGGATGTATTAATTATTAGGGGTCAGTTTATCATTAATATCCATGGAAAACCTGCCCCTTTTTTGTGTCCAGGGATATCTTACGCCCTTGTATTAGTCATGGAGTGGCTACTTTAATCCTCTATTACAATAAAAAGCCGATGCCCCTTCTATTGATAACCCACTTATTGTATAGATATATTGAAAAGACTCTAAAACCTACTTCAAGTACGTGAGTCATTTGATATTGTTGTATTTAGATTTATGTTGATACTACGTATCCAAGCTGGTTTACAAACGTGGATATGAATATAAATTTATCGAAATAAACACAGTGAATGCAGTAAAAAATAATGAATAATAATCCTGACTAGTTTAGTTTTAGTTTCGGCCATATAAACTTTTTGTTTTGTTAATCTCTCCAGAAGATAATGACTGCTGTTTCCAGCTTCCGTACTCTAAACTTTGAAACGTTTTTGTGCGTAAAATCATGATTTTGCGGGTAAATAGCTTATGGCCGTCTAGAGTGAAATATTCAAAACAAACTTTTGTTTGTGAGTAAAACGCAATTGTAAGGATGAAGCCTGATGACAAAGAAAGCAATGTTTTTTTACTATATAGAACATGCTCTTTTTGCATCATTGGATCCTAACCTATTTTCCATGACTGCTAGAGATTCGGCAATAGGACAGAATATGTCATGATTTAAAATGCCATCCGATGAGAGCCAAGGTATGTAAATGAGGATATCGAATGTTGATTTTCTTGGCAGGCTGGCCTTGAGCCGTACAAAATTAATCTCAATAACGAATTTAGCCCTCCGTGGGGTTGATATAATTACTTCTTCTGTTGGTTCAAAATATCAGTGTTTAAGCTCTGCTAAGAGCACAGATTATCTGAGCAATACTTCAATATTTGAAAGTCGGGCGAAGTGCCCTCTTCCTCTCTCGATTTAGCCTTGAACCGAATAAAGTTAACCTCAAAGAACACCGAAGGACTGAATTTGACTGATACTAAACGTTTTGTAATTGATTTGTTTTGTATATACATCGATATAATCTCCAATTAACATTTTTGTTTGTTTGTTTGTTTTTTTATCAAAAGTCTTTCGGTCTGAAATAAAAATCAATCTTAGGCATCAAATAAAATGGTCTGCGCCTGATAACTGTGTCAATGAATAGAATTTAGCTCAGCTTGGTGTTATGGTCTGGTTTCAACAGCATAGATAAACGGAAGTAGGATTCAGCCAATTGAGAGTTTGTCCCGGCGATCGATAGCAGCAGTCAAACATTTGAGAACACCTTGAAGAGGAAAAGACAAAAATGTTTACAAAAGAATTCTTCAATAAATGTAGTATCAATCAATTCCACCAATAAACAAAAAAATTCTTCTTTAACAAAAAAGAAGAAGGGAAACAAAATAGATAAATAAATCAACTCAAAGTAAATCTGGAGAGATTCAAAGAATGACTGTCGAGCACTCATCGGCATTCCCAGTGGTCCAGTGGTTGCAAAGAAGGGAAAAATATCAGCTATCTCCAAGAATGATGTTTAGAATTTGCAAATAACCACAAATTGGTAATCATTCACCCCAATCTTATTCTTTCTAGAAAATGTTCAACGTTCTTTTACTCTCTCTCTCTCTCTCTCTCTCTCTCTCTCTCTATCTATCTATCTATCTATCTATCTATCTATCTATCTATTTTGACCACCTATATTAGAGAATGCAGCAGAATACAAAATACCGTGTTGTGGATTATGTTGACTTCAAGATGGCTTTCAACTTTGGAAATTTCCTCGGTGATTGATTAAATCAAAAAGACCCGATTTATGCAAAAGCATTGCAACATATCTCCCGGTACAATAATTCTCTTATCGGGCTACGTAAAGTCTCAGAACACATCCCGTTCCAAGAAAGAGAAAAGCAAAGGGTACCAGTTCGCCCAAATTCTTCACAATTCTTCAAAATAATGCTAGGCGACTGAATGGAGAAAAAGAAAAAGTTGGTCTTCACAGATTTCAATAGAACAAATGCCATGTTCAACAACCGCATTGATGACAAAGCCATCTCGATCAAAATCGAAAAATGTGGAGCTGAAGAAAATAGACCATTGCATCTACTTAGGACAATTAATCTCAATGAAATCCTCAAAAGAAGAAGGAATCTCGACAAGAAGGGTAAACAACCACTGCAGCTTCTCAATAGTCATGTATGGAGCTGAAATATGGAGCCTAACCAGAATATTGACCCTCAAACTCAGAACCATACAACATGCATAGGAAAGAAACATATTCAACATTACATGGATAAATCACCAGACGGCAGAGATCATTGGATAACAAAAGGAGTCAGAGATATCATAAAATCGATCAAAAACTAAATTAGCAACGGGTTGGACTTGTTGTAAGTATGGTCAACAACCACCGGCCGTCACATCTCACGATGTGGATCCCCACAGTCCATAAGTGAGTTCAGTGTGGTCGGCAATGATGGATTAGACAAGGTTTGAAAATACTGGGTCTGCGACTTCCCTGATATAGAGGTTTAACGAATATTAAGGAAGGTCTTTGTACAACAAATGTCGCTTGAAGGATTGCCAAGAGATTTTTTCCACCCTATTTCACTCTCTTCCTCTTTCTATGTAATTTTTTTCTCTTTCTCTCTATCATCATCTTTTTTCTCTCTTTTTTTTTTTTGGAAATATGTTTCATAAGAACTCAGAGAGAGAGAGAGGGGGAGAGAGAGATTCTGTGTGAATGATGTTATTTTCTTTTATCACAGATTCGAAGCTGTGTTTTCGCCAAGGAATATCTACAGTATTTTTTATGGTTATTTTTTATAATTGACTTCAAATCAAAATTGTCTCTTGTATCACAAATTAATCTCTGGGGAGGAAATGGCTACCTTTGCTCCTTTTAGTGGGTGAAATTATGGTCCCGCGTTTCTTCCAGTCAACACTCCTACTGTGAGTATCTTGTTTTTGCTAAGTCTTAAACTGTCCCTGACCCCACCTTTCCCCTGCAATCCTGGCAAAATCATGAATTCCAACCGCATCCCACACAGTTGTGCCATTCAGAAAACAGGGAAACCATTTCAAGGGTTGATGACACGAAAAAAGGATGACGGTTAAATATCGCTGGTTGATGGAGTCGTCTTTTATTTCTTTCCTTTCCTCCAACAAGCGTAAAGAAAGCTCAGAATATTGGACAGAGACTGCAGGGAAAGATGACATCTTCGCGACGAAACTGACAGCTGCGGTTTAAATAGATTGTGAAAACAACAACCATTAAACAAATTTCTGCGTTGAAAACGTGTTAATAGGCAGCAATCGATTTGCTGGGAATTTCAATAAAAACATTTTTTCATATATAATGGACCCTGTGACATCTGAATGTTTATTGTATTTCATTCTATTACGATGGGGAATTATATCGAAATTATTAACACATTTATGCAAGCAGGCGTCATCCAAGTGCACCAACAAGATCAGATAGGAAACCACAAAACAGTTCTGAAGTTAACAACTTGGGAAATATTACGTATTTCAGAACGTATAAGGTGTATGCAAAAGTCACCGACCCTGCCTTTTCAATTGAGATTAACTATGCAGTTAAAAACTGAACCGATGCAAACTCTCAGCTTTTTTGGAATCTCTCAAAATGTTTAGGTTTGAAAATACGGTAAATATGAACACACACACACACACACACACACCTGCAAGGCAAAGGTTTCAACCATGGTTGAAATTGACAACAGATGCAGAAAGCTGATTCGACTGAAATCGTACGAATAACTAATTGTATTAAACAACGATTATAGATTGTAAAGCTCTGCAACACCCACTCACTTGATGTTAAAGACATGGAAACACTTTTGTGTGCTGTTTTTAATATTGAGTGAGCGAATGTGAGGGAGGTTTATGAAAGGGAACAGAAAATAATACATGATATATTTATAATAATAGTTTTAATTTGATAAATACGTATTGATACTTTCTATGATGGAAGAATGCGAAAAAATGTCTTTCTTTAATGCAGAAAACATGTGTTTCAGTAATCGGTTTCTTTAAAAAAAGTTTTGTAAATTTTCATATCAACATTACTTCTGAATTTGCCACATCCTTGAATGCGCATGTGCGATTTTCAAAAATGTGATTTTGATATGATAAGTTTCAATACAATTTTTTCCCCAAATAACAATGATAATATTTCATTTTCTTCGTTTAAAATCAAGTAAATAACCCTATCAAATAAACCTAACAACAGGTTTAAGTTATTTGTTTTTGGATAGATTCAAACGAACAATACATCATTAAAGGGCGGAAAATAATTCAGATTATATAAAATCAAATATTTATGCTGTCTTGAATTAGCGAAGTTGTTTTTATTCTTGTTTTGATTCGATAAACTTTTTAACAAATTGGAGCAAAAAATATACAAAATAGCAAAAACAAAGTACTTAAATACGCCTCAACAAGGATTGAATGAAGTATTAGAAACAGGATTACACCATTTGTCATGTATTTATATGTATTGACTGCCCAAGAGATTTCTAATTATTGAATTGAATCAAGTACTAAAGACTGGGTTGAATTGAATTAATTTCCAACACTTGCATATCACAAAAATATAGCTGCTAAATACGATTATCTGTTTACATAGGAAAGAGCCCTCTAATGCTGTTAGAACTCGAGAAAATCATTTAAATCTAAGCACGATCATAGTGGATCGTAAGAGACAGCTACCAATTAGGTTGCACGTTCAAACCCAGGGACAAACACTAAAAGTTGAATAAAATTTTAAAACATAAAAAAAACATCTCTTCGCTCCTATTTCATGTGTGCTCACAAACATACATGTATAGAGAGAGTGTAAACTATTGAAGAAGATGAGGGTGCTGCAGGAATCAAACCTGTGACTGATACTGTAGCCGCTTCAATGTAGCTATTCCTCTAACCATTCAGCTAAACAGTAAATGGTAACATAAAGGCCCAAAAAATTGATTTAACACCAAATTTTTATTTTATCAATTTATCCGTCTATATCAGTTGTATTCATTTCTTTCAACTCAGACAATTATATTATTGAGAAATGGATACATAATCTGACAGAGATAATTCTATCTTGCGTTATATTCTTTTGAAACTCTATTTGAAATGATCTGCTTTTATTGAACGGTGAATAAGAATTTGGATTCAAAGCAGTTATTTGGGTCTTTATAGCGTGAGATCAGACCAGAATTTTTTTATGAGAAGCCAAAATTGTAAAATAATTCATAATAGCAGTTGATTTTGGGATAATATTTTCATTCTCTGAAATATTTTGTTATTTGGGAAAATAATGTAATTCCGAGAAAATATTGGTATTTGGGGGAGATATCTTCATTCTGGGAGATATTTTTGATTATTCAGGGAAAATATAGTTATTCCGAGAAAATTTGGTTAGACTGATATTGTTATTCTTGGAGGTATTGTTATTCTTGGAGATTTCTTTATTCTTGGAGATATTGTTAATTTTGGAACATATCGTTATTCAGAAAATATATAGTTGTTCCGGGGAAATATAGTTATTCTTAAGAAATATTGTTAATCAGGGGAATGTTATTAGTTTTGGAGATATTGTTATTCTGGGAATACATGGTTATTCTGGGAAAATTTTCTATTCATGGAAAATATTGCTCTTTGGAGGGATTTTGTGATTCTGGACAATATTGATTTATTGGAGGAAATTGTTGTTTTTGTATAAATTGCTATACTTGGAAAATATTGTTATTCTTAGAAAATATTGATATTTTGGGAGAATACTGATATTCTGGGAAAATATCGTCATTCTTGGAAAATATAGTTATTCTTGGAAAATATTGTTATTCCTGGAAAATATTGTTATTCCTGGAAAATATTGTTATTCATGGGAAATATGGTTATTCTGAGAATTTTTTTTCATCCTTATTATCGTTCGTTAATGCAGTCAATAAATTGCCGGCATTAACTGTCATTTTTTTCAATTGCAATCAAATTTATGATACAGCTCGAAAATCAAAATCGAAATGGCTGAAGGAGGTATTATGGAATCGAAATGACTATCATAATACAACTATCAACTATTGGCTCAAGTTTCAACAGCAATTCTATTATAAAATACTTTATCTGAAAAAAATGAATTCTTTTATTGTTTTAAGCAATGCGTGAAATTGAAGATTTCATTGGAAAAAGTCTATCGATTTTCTATTAAGACTAAAGCAACCAAATAAATGAGGAAGTCTTCAGATCGAAAACTAAAGAATTGTTTTGTCTCCATATAAATATAATCGCTTCATTATGCATTACTGCTTCTTGTATTGATGTCATAAACGAACTTGGCTGAAAGCAGTTTGAGATATTGATCGGAGAATCGCTGGTGGAGAATGTGAGGAGGTCGGTGGATTGGATCGATACGTGAGACACGGTGCATATCTATATAGATTCCTGATATGTCATAAACAAAGTATTTTATGCTTAGAATTCAATGATTGGGGCTCTTTTAGTGGCTTCGATTGGAACGACGTCTAATGTTTGCTCGTTTCAACCATGAATGTATTCTATCATATTGATTGATGATACTTCCAACCCATATTTTTTTGATCTTTCTGTCTGTATGTGCCTGGACAAATGTACCATTAAATAATCTTTTGACTATTATCTCTTTAATCTTTTATTTTTCAGTTGCTTTCATCGCAACTATTCTAACAATCAGTTTACGACTGTGAATAAGTTGAACAGATCGGATCATGAGACTCGAATTTGGGTCCTTTTTTTACCTTGGGATGCCTCTTTGTGTGCGGCAACAACTCTACCAATTAAGCTTTCAGAGGTCCCACTCAAACGGTGAAGAAAGGGCCTACATAGACAAACTTCCCGAAATGAAAGGGTGTGTGATCAAGTCTCACATTGAGCTTGTTGAAAATATCCTCTTTTGATTTTTCATCACGGTTTGTTTCAAAAACATAATATTAGAAATCGTCAGCCAAAACTCTCAACATAGGTTTTCTGCAGTTTTTAAGTTACTCTGGCCGGCTTTGTATGTATGTATGGTGCGTCGGGCAGCGTCAATTATTAGAAATCTAAACATCCACCGATTATAATGTTTAGACAAAATGCGTTGTTTTAATTCAACGCCTATCCCTCGAAAATTAGTTTTCAGTGAAAAGTCCAAAGTATAATGTAAATTTATGCTAAATCAATCCCCTATTTTGTGCCAACCTGTGTTTCAGAGATCCAACAGAAGACGAGAAAAAGGAACCTATTCATTAATCACCCGTTTTCCCAATTGCTTGAATGATCACTCTTGATACAGAATACTGTCAAAATATGTTGACAAGTGACAGATTCTATTGAGTGTCTAACCAAACTGTTTACATTAAGTTGAAGTAGCGAATTGCACACGGAAATACGGCTTAGTGCATTCATTCAATTTCATTCATATGTGAGTTTATCAAAACGTCGGACCCAAATATGTACGAATAATTGTCAACGCTTTATTTGGATATTCTGAGTATGTTTGAATGTTGAATGCTGTACAACGTTGATTATTCCGAAGTAATGTCAAGATTTTAATATTATCTACTTCAGCAGGATTACTCAACTGTGGAACATCATTCTGCTATAAATATCCAGAACACAAACCGTATTTGACACGTTCGATCATGCCAAGATTCAGTTACTTTTGATTAACGAGACTTTGAGCTCAGTTATTTTTGATATCCAAAAAGACGCAACCAGTTTCTGTCTTTTAAAACTACATTAATCATCCTAAAAAGGTGTATATGTTCATCTAGACACACACATGGATTTTTCAAAAATATATCATATTTCATTAAAAATGACGTACACGCCATCTATTTTGACAATAAAACACAATATATTGAATATTTTGTGCTCCCTCTTTTTGCTAGCAAGTCTGCTCGAATCTTTGAACGCGTTGATTTGTATAAGGAATCTAAGTCTACATGTGTTATTGTATTTTCCCATGTAGACTAAAGCACTGCTATTAAAACGTCTCAATTCATCGGTTTTCCTTTCAATCCTTTACCCGAAACAATATTGAGTAACCACAAATGTTTTCTATTTCTATTTCAATCAGAAGAGTTGGCTGGCCAATCTAGAGTACTGATCCGCTTACTGAAAAAAAGCAGTATTCGATTTCTTGGATTCGTTAGCAAGCGTTTGAATAGCAGAAGTGTATCCCCTAGAACGTGGAAGAACTTTGAGGCATTAATCTGACCCTCAATGACGTGGACTGTCGGAAAAATGTGGTTGCACTGGCGATGCGGAAGCAAACGTGAGTGAAGAATAATAAGTATTTTTGCGGACTGCGAATCTTTTGGGCCGATATGATTGTCCACAAGTCTGGGAATAGTTACCTTTCTCCAATCAAATTGTCCACAAGTGGTTTCTTTTGGTAGGAAAGGCTTCTCAACCTTACGACGACTTACCATTTTAGATTCTTTCAGTCTGTGCCAATAGTCAATCTGTAGTATTTTAGATACCACTTCATTTTTACACTCAACAAAGAGATGTCTTTATCTTTCCTGTCATTTAGCAGATAGTTGTCGATGTATGCTCCAGCGTGGACATTCAGTGTGTCGTTCAGGTTCAAATGTCGTCTGATCCTGTATTCATTTCAAAACTTTTGAGATGTGTGCTGCTATATGGCGTTGATTCATGCCTGAACACGATAACCTCGGTATCAGATCTCTGTCATGCGTCGCCAAGCCCATTGCGCTAGAGTTTCGGACCATATGTACTACATATACTACCATAAAATCAACACTTATGATATATCTTGGACCTGTTGGCCGAGTCAAAAAATAGTCTTTTAATCGAAAAAAAACTGCACACTTAATTGAATTCTTCGAAAATATTCACTTTTGAAAGAGTTGATAACTGAAATTGGGTTGATAAAAATTACTAAGGCTTCTCTTTTTCGGTGACTATTTATCTTATTGCTTGAACAAGAATTTGGTCTATCCACTGGATAACGTGTCTAGGTATTGCAACTGAATTTCTGATCACTTCATTATGATTTCTTTTTAATCAAACTCAATTATAAATGTGCTGTCTTTTATGATAGATATGATATAATTCTGACACAGTATTGATAAATATATTGATAAATATATAGATAATGTATGTGGGCTCAAGCCCAGAAAAAATGGATTTTCAAGGGAAACACGCATGACCTCTCCAATAGGAGAGAAAGATAGAAAGCAAGAGTGAGCTCTAAAAAGTTTGGAGAATACATATTCAGAGAGAGAGAGGGGGGGAGAATATACAGAAAAAGAGGACGGCAGACATATTAACAGACACAGAGAGACAAATAAAGAGAGGGTGAAATACTTCCATGGAAAATATGAAAAAATGATTGGCTGCACTAAGACAGTTGGCCTCCAAAAGTGCCCTGTTTATCTGGAAGTGCCATGAATTGGAAATATATTTATGCACTTGACAAACCAAGTAATTGAGACCATCGTGAGTTCCTTCCCTTCAATTGGCCAGTGTGTCATTTCAATACAAATAAAACTTTGTCGCCATTAAAGAAGGATCATATCCCGGTCGTACAGATAATTAATCAGTGTATGAGTTTGCGTGCCGTTGTGATGCTCGGTGTGGAGGTCTCACCTCACAGTGCTCGGGAAAAGAATTGAATATCATATCCCTTCCTGTCTTTGCTACAGTTTGACGAAAATAGCAAAACTGGATTTATCCATTGGCTCAAAAACTGAAATATGCAAAAACATACGAAGACGATTATTGTAGCCATACACGAGTTCCCATGTCGGACAAAGAAAAATAAACCATTGGTTTTAGCCTAAATTAGTTGCATGGTCGACCGGCCAATCGCAGTCTCCCTTACAAAGAGTTTTGACTTGCCTAAAAATCGCTTTATCTTCTCATTGGTTGACTCTTCAAAGATACATTGAGCAATAATGTCAGCAGGAGGACAATTCGAGTTGGTGAAAGAACACTGACGCAGTCACTAACCAGCAGCAGGCTTTTTTCAGGTCTAGTTTTAGATACATGATCGTAATCTCTAAAATTTGTTACGGGAATTTTCCGTCCACTGTTTTCCACTTCTGCCTGAATTTGAAATCCTCATTTTACTTTCTCAAATCTTTGCCCAGCTTTTGTTTTTCGCGTGTGGATGTCACTTTTTTCAGAAGCTGTTTAATCCATAGTAGTTTCTTGCCGAATCTTTGTGTCACGTGTGAAATACTTTTTCCACGTGGCTATACACCTTAATTTCGAAGCTGTATGGTTTGCAAGAGCTTCTTCTCGCGTTGGCATTAAAGAAACATAAAAACAAGGAAAGGTTAGTATGTGAATCGAAAGAGTCCGTTCTTTTAGCGAAACGTATCAAGTTTACTCTGTTTTCGACAGTGTTTTGATTTCCAATCATCACGCACATAATTTGCAACAAGTGGCTTCTTTGTGTCTTTTACTCAAAACATTTTCGAATTTATTCTCTCTATTCACACGCTGCACATTTATACGTCTAAACATTTTCCTGGCCAATTTCTCTTTGAGAAGTGTGAACCGGAAAAGCTTTCAGGATTTATTTTAACGATAAAAAATGAAAAAAAAAATTCAAAATATTCTCTTCATCCTATTTATGCTTTTGATACTTATCATTTTTTCCCAGAATTCCATTCATTGCCGGAAAGCAAAAGTCCGTTTTCCATTTAGGTCACGTGCACTTCCCGAATCCCCGGATGGTCGATCTTTTTTCATCTATTTTCTCTCTTTAATAATTGAATCGGTCTTCCGAAACACCTGCTATCTTTTCCCTTGTCTTTGCCTTCTACTTTGCACTCTTTGATTCCGAATTATTATTATTATTATTATTAATAATAATAATAATAATAATAATAATAATAATAATAATAATAATAATAATAATAATAATAATAATTGCGATGAAGATGGTGATGATAACCAAGTGATCATTTTGTTTCAAGTTACTTCTTCCTTTCATTAAAATCTCTGAGAAATTCTCTGCGGTCATTTGGTAAATAATTTATGGTTCGTTACATTTCTTTCTTCTCCTCAACAGTTTTCAGTGGAAGATGAAAGAAAACTTGTTTTTGGTTACTTTTGTCAGCACGAAGACAAAAGTTGAAGGTGGTCGTTCAAATTGCACTGATTGCCCCCGGCGATGGACTGAAATTGGAAAAAGTTTGCTCGACATGTAAAGAATAAATTTTTATCTGCACAAAGGGCATCGTGTACAATCTATTTTTATGATTCTGTTTTATCTCTTCTGGTTTTATTGGGGTGGCCAAATGGTTGACAGCACAGAGAACAGGATCAGTACTCATTGTTCAAACTTCTTCCGGGTCAGTTTGCGCACTCTTCGGACTAATTCCCTTTGGAAAGGCATGTATCCTTCTCTCCTAACCCCAAAGTGTGACGGAGTATGGCCCATCATCATCTCATATCTCACACTCATTGGGGGGGGGGGTTAACAAATAAATACTATTCTCCTCCATCTTGATTTTTCAGTCTTTTTTTTTATCAATTTTCATTAAAATTTCCGAAAACAGTCGTTAACAATTGATGTTAATTTTCAGAATACCCCATCTGATAAAACCGATGATAATTGTTTACAATACTTCATAAAGATAAACAATAAAAGAAAAGAATACATTGTTATCAACAGAAAGGTCATTGCGTACAATCTATGTTTATAGTTCTGTTTGAACTCTTTGAGTATTACAGAATGAATGTGACGCATCTAATGAAGAAAGTGGAAAGAATAATATAACCAAATCATCTCACCGAAACTATTTACACCAGTACGGATATTATTTTCTTCAAATCAGATTTAAGACGAGATAGTTAAGAAACAAACAAAAATTAACTTACCCGATTATTCTTTTTAATCTTAATTTCTCTCAGTTTTATCACAGCTCAAACCAAACCGTCTGCCTACGACACTGAGCAAACAGCGTAGGTCGGAAATAAATTCACTGAAGAATGTCGACGGTGCGACTTGAAATTGTTATAAAAAAATTCGTTGGCAAAAATTTAGGTTAATAAATAGTATCATAAAAGTGAATAATTCTGGTTCACATGATTTCAATCAATGGAAAATAAACTAAAAGTGGAAATAGAATTGTAAACAGTTGACAAACGAGATTCAGGTTATCAACAACTGAAAAGAAAGAAAGAAAGAGATCGAAGGAGACTTATTTTCCCTTTCTAAAAATTGAATCAAGGAAAATAGGTTTCTATTCAATCAAACGTGAAAGATCATCAAAAAAGTGTGACGCAAAGATAAAACTAAATATGTTAACCAAAACATTAATCAAATGAAAAAGGTGCCATCTGCTTTGTTCATTCCAAATGTTATCTTCGTAAATTCACGACAGCCGAAAGAACGAACTAACTTCATGAGAATCGACAAATTAATGATGGTCGTAAAAGTAACAAATATATATATATATATATATATATATAGCTTTAACAATTTGTACGACACTTGATTTGACAATCAAAAATGGTCGCAGGGCGGCATCATCAAATATTTCCCGCCTTTAAATGTCTGATTTTATGGTCGGTCTTATGATTTGAACAAAACAAACAATTATTAAACAATTGAATTCTTTTACTGTAGATCTTATTACAAATAGGAATGATATCTTTATTCATTTTTTTGTTGTTGCTTCCTATTGCAAATTTACTCAGTCTGACGATTTACAGCAGTGAGTTAAGAGGACAGATCGGAAATAAAAATCAAACAAAAATCAGTTATGACGGTTGAAAGTTTCTCACCAAATAAAAAATGAATAACGACATTATTGCATCTATTGATGCAACTGGTGTAAGAACAACAACAAACATGGTGCAAAGAGAGATGTTGTGGAAGAATAGAGGTTATATTTAAGGCTTAGACTTGATCATCTGTTAAGTTCTCGTAGTTCAGTCGGCAAGAACAGCTTTATTAACCAGGGTTCTTCTAGGCAAGAAGAGATGTGACCTCTAGTCTCACCTTGGGGTTGTTCAGTCGGTAAGGTCAGCTGTTGAGGTTAACTTAACTTCCCATGGGCAAAAAGGGATGTCACCAAAGACAACATCCTATCCTGTCGTAGATTGAAGGTCTAAGGAAAGTTGATATAAAAAGCAGGAAAGAAATGAAGATAAAACAAATACAAATGAAGAATTAATGCTGATGAATTTTATGCCGTGGATACATCTTCTTTATCTGTTGAACCGAATTTGATTGACACCAAGACTTATATGGCGAGGAACCAGAGCTATCACTTTGGATTGAGACGATAATTCATCAATCAAGAACCCAGGTTTATAAATCGGATGTTACATACAAAATGTCGTTCTTTCAATTGTAAAATTATGAATTATATAAACAGACAAAAAAGTTAGATATTTAATCAGAATATAACCAATTGGAACCCAGAACCCTCTTCTCAACGATATGTCAACTCATCTGAATTATTCAATTTTGATGGTCCCACGTTCAGTAAATGAATGGATATGGCTTCCCTACTATTGTACCTTTCATTTGAGATATGAAGTTAAAATCAGCAGATGATAATCTGTAAGAGAAATCCTAGGTAGATGTAGCAGGACTTCATATCCCAATCCTCTAAGCTTAAGCACGGAGGGGATATATCTGGCAAAGTAATGGAGAATTTAATTCAATTCATGTGGGGCCCATTTTTCCGAACTCTAACCTTTATTGGTGCCTTAAGTTGACGTGATATGGTTGGTACTGAAGCCCTAACGTCTTCCGGAAATTCTCGAGTTGCTGCTCGTTAGTCATTAGCCACTGCTGTCAGTAAATCCTCTTGGGTATCCTTCGAGGTTTACTATCAATATCCAATATTCCAGAACTAAATCTATTAGAACAACCTGGAACTAAGGCAGTAATGTTCTCTTGAGATGCTTTTCGATCTTATCTACAGCGTCAGAAGTATTATGCCCTAATTGAAAATAGTGGTTGAGATCCTCAAATAACAACGGATTGTATTTTTAATAACTTTGAATATTAGAAATTGTAATGACATTAGAATAACTTTCCTTTTCCAAAAACTAAAACAACAAAAATGATAGAGTGCCATTTAGCTGAGTAACATTTGCCCTGAATTTACATAACGTTACCTTAACATGAGATTGCTAATTTTTGAAAACATGTACCCAACATCTTTTCTTCTCAAATTCTGAAATAGCTTTTAATGGATTTGTTCGGTTTGGGGATAAATGAAAAAAAGAACGAATTTCTCCAGGCAATGAGAGAAACTGAGAAGTATCTTAACAGAACGACCCAGATATAGGAAGAAAAATGGATATGACGTGTCTAGGCCACCGGAGCATGCACTTTGAGTAGTGATTCCTCAAACCAAAAACACCCTACCAAGTCCAGGGATACACGGCTGAATTCTTACCATCGACATTTACTAAGCTTAGCTCATTATCACTCCAGGTCAAATTTTTCTTTACATACATGAGTGATTCCTCATTTGAAAGGCTGAATGGTTACAAAGTCAATTTTTTTTTTAATGGATTCAGATTTTTTAGGCTTCGTAAGTTGAAATGACGTAAAATTATGGCGTGGAATTATGTGGGAATATTTTCAAGCGATTCAAGCCCCCGCCAGTGAAGATGATAGTATGTCAAATTGAGTCGTTCGAGGTTGGGTTGGTGTGAGGTACACGAGATGAGAATATAGGAAGGAGAAGGTGAGTGCTGCCACCATAACAACTTGCTTGAAGAAACCGCTGAATGCTATTTCCATCTTTTTCGTAAAAGCCAAAACACTGAGTAAAGTGACTTTTGAAAAAGCACTGGAGTCCTGTATTCTGGTTTCATCTTACTTGATTTTTGGTAACTTCTCGTACTATATTTCTGAAATTACGAATAAGGAACGCTTCTCATTTGCATAGAGCCTCAGGCAAAATGTATCATATCGAAATTTCTAGAAGATAATTTTTTCCAGGTTAAAAGTAAAAGAACAAATATTTGGAACTTTTTACTTTCATTTCCTTCCCAGCAAAGTAAATAAAGAAGTTTTTTTGAAAATGAAATTCTTCAATCCATGAATATTTTGAGAACTAACCATGTCTGGGCTGACATAGATGTACACTGTATACATCCATGCAAAAATTATTCTATTTGTTTTACAAAAAAAAGATTGCATTTGTAGCTAGTAGTATTTTACAAGTAAAACAATATTATAACTAATCGGGTTGAAGGAAGATTGTGTTGCATCTTGTCCCCAAAGTGATGGTCATTGTTGCCCCTATAGACTGATTGAAGAGAATCTGATTCCACCAATATGCGAATGTAATTATTGAATAGCCAAGTCTAGCATTAGGCGAAATGAGAAGAGCAGCGAACCTACAATGCTAAAGAATTAATCCCCAAAGCGCCATTTTATCGATTTTGCAATAGCATTGCAGCCTTTTTGTCCTGGCATCGGTACAGAACATTTTGATGACGTAGTAGATTTTTTTAATTTCAACAAAATAGAAGAAAAAAATGGAATCAAACTGACTGAACACATGTAAACGACAATTCAGTTCAAATCTTGTGCTGTAACGCATACCATAAAGAACTGATGGATCAACTACAAACTGAAAACGAAAATGCCTATACCATTCCCGCCTAATTTATCATTTATGGCTACCAACAAGCTCAGCATCCCCACCGAATAAGAGAAAAACGTAACAAGTAAGGACCAACCACAAAACAAACAAAATATATACATAAATAGAATAAAAAGAAGTTCCTACCACCGAGAAAAATAGACCCCTCCTCAAAGATGATGTCCTAAATAGGAATCAAAAATGAACCAAGTCATTTGCTTGAAGAAGTCTAAATTGACAGAAACATGGAAGTATTTGTGTAGCGAATCCTTACTCCATTGTAATTCAAACTCTATTCTAAATCAACTTAATGTTTAATGTTGAATGTATCGAGCATTTTTTCAAATAAACCCATTACAAATCTGATATTGTATTATATCATATTGCATTCCTGATTTGTGTGTATATATATATATATATATATATATATATATATATATATATATATATATAGATATAGATATAGATATAGATAGATATACTCATTTAATGGAGGCGCTCCTAATTAGGTATGCTGAAGTCGAGTTGAATATAAAACTTCGACATCCTACTTCAATAGGAAATATATTCGTTATTAACCATATTTCAGTCATTCTTTACGCAGATCAGCATATGCTGATTAGAAAGTTATGTCCACGACTCAAAATCTTTTTGAAGAAAGCCAGGAAAAGTCACAGGGAGCCAAAACTTGGTATGTAAGGGGCAGACACATCTGCACGAATTGTGGATGCACGAAGTGTGTATAATGACGCCTTCAGTCAAGGCAAATGGTGGCGCCATTCAGTATACGCGTTGAATCAATGGCATTTCACTGTTGATTGAGTAATCCTACGTAAATGCTCGTCTGATTGATAGCCAAGTTACACCAGGGCCGTGTAACCGGTCCTCGAGTTATCCAAAATGTCTTGATACTTACCGGATAGACATCGTACGTATCATTTGATTTATGCTTATTCTAAATTGATGTTTCTCAAAAACATGTCCTAAGGTCAGACTTTGCTGAAGTAAAATTAATCAGAAGAGAAAGGAGACAGTTTATAAGACCAAATGTGTGTTCACTTCAATTCACTTCGTGTCGAAATGTCATTCTTGATTCGAAATGCGTCCCAATAAGACAACAAAGTTGCGGAAAGAAACCATTATTTGAATTGACAGCTCTACCTTTTACGTTTAATCTATAAATCAAAGCTGATTTCATTATATTTCCTTTACAGGCACAGGTCGAAGTGAGCACTTATCGTGTATGTACTGCAGAAATCAGAGCTGATTTCATTATATTTTCTTTACGACCACTGGTCGAAGTTAACACTTATTGTATATGTACCTCAGAAACGACGCTTATAATGTACTGGTTGATTTACTCTCTACTCCCAGGGCCGACGATAGCATCATTTATAACATCATTGGTTTTCTTTTTTGCATGACGGCACCCTAAGAAATATATTCAACCGGCACGACGCACTAACTCTTTACTCCATAATATATATACATGTTTCACTGATTGATCACCACCTGGATTTCCACGTAGGCATAAACTTTAAAAAAGTAATGGCGGAAAGTAATCTTAGCAAAAATGAAGCATACAGAGATACTTATTCATCATCTCTTTCCTTTTTCATTTGTTGCTAAAAACGTTGAGAACTCATAAAATCTAGTGATTAAACCACTAGATTGATGAATCTGTAGTGGAAACGGAACAGACAAAATATCCATCCTAAACACGTTCAAGGTTCGGAATACGTCTTTGCACATTAGCAAAGAAAAACACCACATACACACACACACACACACACACACACACACACACACACACACACACACAAGATGCGCCTGGGAATTCCAAGTACCGTCTTTTCTCATATGTTTACATTTGGTGGTTGAAAATGATTAACGCATTTGCCTGTATATAAAACACACTATTTAATAATAATGATAATAATAATAATAATAATAAGAAGAAGAAGAAGAAGAAGAAGAAGAAGAAGAAGAAGAAGAAGAAGTATCGAACCAACGCCTTGCTGACCAAGCAAAGCAAATTCAAAAGAAGAAATGGCTGTCTGAGACTGAACTACTAGAGATTCGCATTAATGTAGAGAGAGGTTCAGGTGACACATCTGAAGAATGCCCCCCCAGCACAATTAGTACCAATAACAAAACTAGAATAATTCCCCATGAGACCCCCACAGTAAGGTATGTATCAGAGGGTGATGACGAGGCACCTACGGTAGAAGAGAACACCAAAATACAAGCTTTGAAAGAGATCATGCTAGGAGAGAAAACAACACTCCCCTCCCTAAGAGACAAAGACAGAAAGAAAGTCGGAGAAGTGACCGAGCAGGTCAACTGCCTCTTACAGCACATAGAAACAAACACCCTCCTAGAACTCAACAACCTAATTTATGCAGGGGCGAAAATGGTAGCACAAAGCTTTACAACACAAGATAGGGACCCGAGCAATAATAGGGAAGGGAAACCCAACTGGGAGAGAAGGTTACAAAGGCAGATCTCCCAACTACAGAGAGATGAAGTACTACTTAGAAATACACCACACACAGACAGACCACGAGTAAGACTTTATAACAAATACAAGGTAACGCAAAAAGGCATCGCAACTGTAGTCGAAGAGTTACACCAAAAAAGACTAGCCAAAGAGGCAAGACTAAAAAGATACAGACTAAGAACGGCCCAATACACACAAAACCGCACATTCCAAAACAATGAGAAAAAGTTTTACCGAGATTTAAATGGGGAAAGAAGGCAGGACATGAAACCAGATGCCACAGAGGCCAAGAACTATTGGAATAGCATATGGGGGCACCCAAAAAGACATAACGTAACACCGCAATGGTTAGGAAACATGAGAAAAGAACTAGGAGAAATAGACAAGGGAGAACCAATAGTACTGAATGAAACCACATTGAAACATACTCTTAGGAAAGTAGCCAACTGGAAAGCACCGGGTCCCGACGGGATCCATGGGTATTGGTTCAAAAAATTTACCACGTTACACGGCAGACTCACTCACCTACTCCAAAATGGTCTGAATGAAGGCAAAGCACCAGAATGGATGACTAAAGGCAGAACCACCCTCATCCAAAAAGACCCGGGAAAGGGGAACATAGCAAGCAACTATAGACCAATCACTTGCCTACCACTTATGTGGAAAATCCTGACCGGGCAAATAGCAGAGAGAATATACATGTCAATGGATAGAAGGGGGCTACTACCAGAAGAACAGAAAGGGTGTAGGATAGGAACCAAAGGGGCAAACGATTTACTCTACATAGACCAGATGATCTTAAAAGAAGTAAGGAAAAGGAGAAAGAATATCGCAATGGGATGGATAGATTACAAAAAGGCATACGATATGATTCCACATAGCTGGATACTCGAATGCCTTAGAATGTTCAAAATTAGCGAACCGGTGGTTAAATTCATTGGTAATTCAATGAAAGACTGGAAAGTAGATTTGACAGCCGCAGGGGACAAACTAGCCGAGGTAGGGATAAAAAGGGGAATCTTCCAAGGAGACTCGTTGTCCCCACTATTATTTGTTCTAACAATGATACCGCTTAACAGAATCCTGAAAAACAGCAAAGGATACCACTTCTCTAAAACAAAAGGAAAGGTCAACCACTTAATGTACATGGACGATATTAAATTGTTTGCAAAAAACAGGGGAGAGCTTGAGACTCTGTTCAACGAAGTAAGGGAATATAGTGAGGACATAGGAATGGAGTTTGGGATAGAAAAATGCGCAATCATGGTGATGCACAAAGGAAGGCTTTCAATGACTGAGGGAATTGAACTTCCGGACAACAACAAGATTAGGGCATTGACTGCACAAGACCGATACAAGTACCTAGGTGTCCTTGAATGTGACACGATAAAACGGGAAGAGATGAAAGAGAAGATTAAGAGGGAATACCTTAGAAGGATAAGGAAAATATTAGAAACCAAATTAAATAGCAGAAATCTAATAAAAGGAATGAACACCTGGGCTGTGTCAGTAGTTAGGTATACAGGACCATTCCTAGGATGGACAAAGGAAGAGCTCCAATCAATGGATAGGCGAACAAGGAAACTTATGACGATGCATAAAGCATTACACCCTAGGGATGATACAGATAGACTATACGTTAAGAGAAAAGAAGGTGGTAGGGGGCTCATCAGCATAGAAGACTGTGTCCAGAGAGCTAAAGTAGTCCTAGATAGATATGTGCAAACAAATAGTGAAGAAATCATAAAGAGCGCGAGGGATAGTGCAACAAACAAAGTAGAAAGCAATGGAACGGTACAGCAAACTAGAAAAGAAAAGTGGGAAGGGAAAAAATTGTACGGCGAGTTTAAAAGACAGATAAAAGATATAGCAGACGAGAAATCATGGACGTGGTTACGAAAGGGAAACCTTAAGAGAGAAACAGAATCGCTCATCATGGCAGCCCAAAACAAAAGCATAAGGACAAACTACATAAAAGCAAAAATCGACAGAACTCAGACAAACAGCAAATGCCGCATGTGCGGTGAAAGAGATGAGACAGTAAACCACATAACTAGTGAATGTAGTCAACTCGCCCAGAAGGAGTATAAGCATAGACACGATAGAGTAGCAACGATGATACACTGGGAACTAAGTAAACAAATGGGATTCAACCATGGGGAAAAGTGGTATCAGCACAAGCCAGAGGCAGTTTTGGAGAATGACAACCACAAACTACTGTGGGACTTTGACATCCAAACTGACCACCTCATCCAGGCAAGAAGGCCGGACTTAGTAATAGTAGACAAAAAAAGGAAGGCCTGCCAAATAATAGACGTTGCTGTGCCTGCAGACCATAGAGTAAAAAAGAAGGAGGGTGAAAAAAGGGAAAAATACCAGGACCTAGCAAGGGAGTTGAAGAAAATGTGGAACATGAAAACCAGGGTAGTACCGGTCATAGTGGGAGCACTAGGAACTATCCCCAAAACGCTGAGGGAGAGACTGGAGGAGATCGGGATTAGGGGGAGGATAGAGACCGTACAGACCACAGCACTACTTGGAACTGCACGGGTACTGAGGAAGGTGCTAGAGATATAAGTACTGCAACGAATCGTAGCTCTGTCATGATATGCGAAAGAGAGAGGAGACGTTAGCTGAAGACCTGAGGAGACTTATTGTCACTCAGCCTTCAGCGATAACCACTGGGCAACCGGTGTGAAACTGTAAATCGCAGAATTACTGCGACCTATGAGTACTAGGAGAGGAGGGCTGGAGACTTGAGGAGACTTGCTGTCACTCAAACTCCAGCGGTTACCACCAGGCAACTGGTGTGAGATTCCAAATAATAATAATAATGTATTCTTTAACTCTTCAAAAATTACACCGCACCCAATGATGTTATGATGACTGGGAGGCTCTCTCCCGAAGCTTGCAATGGGCAGCTGTGGGGGCTTGGAGGGATCTCATTGAGCGGTAGTTATAGAAAACAAACGTCTCAGAAGAAAGACAGATGCAGTCTTTGAAAATGTACCAAAATTGATCTTGTAGACATACAAAGATTCAACTGATTTTACGATACTCGACAAAATGACATGTATCTTAACTTTCAATGATTCAAAACATTTTTGCTTCAAGAATTTCTATTGGATAAACTTAATATTTATTTTCAAAAATGTTTTTGTTTGTATCCAAAGTGTTTAATGAGGAAGATATTTGCTTTCTTTTTTAATTTCATTACAAATCCACCCCCCTACCCCTGGTATCTACATGTGAAGCGTCCCGATGGAAACCATTTTCAAGCTTAAATCATATGAAGCAAAGCAATTATTGTTTGTTCGTACGATTAAGAATTTTGAACGTTCCCAGACCTCGAAAATGGCGAGGCACTAACTATCGTCGTAAAACGATCTTGATTAAGTGGATAGCAATCTACAACAGTATATTTTCAATGCAGGTTTCCCATCAAAATATACATGATACGCTGGTAGTGATATAAAGAATTGGTGATTGGGTTTACTTTCCTTTTTTGAGTTCAATAGGGAGGTATGTTCGGAGAGATTCCCGGTGCCTGGGACATTAATCAAAATTGAAATATTGTCAACAATGCACTTACAAATTAACAAAACAGAAATATCTAAATTGTAAAAATTGTATAAAATGTATAAAATAGTTTAGTGTCAAGACAGTGACGCAACGTCAGATGCTTGTTACATCTAGATCTAATCCACACATTTTCAAACAGGCCGAGTAAATATTATTATGATTTGTGAAGGACTAACTGAAGCAGTGGCCAGCGCATGGGCACTACTTACTCCTTACCGTACCTGTGAGGTAAGCAGAAATTTATTGGTATTTACTAAGCTTTGAACGACACAAAACCAAGTCGTGTGGAAATAGAGGTTAGGAAGAGAGTCTTATGCAAATCTAAGTGACAAAGGACTGTTTGCTTCGTTTTGGGTGACAAAAGATGGTGTTCTGTAGAGAAAAAGATAATTTAATTTATTTTTGATATCAACTTTATTGAGTAACATATTTTTTTGTTTTAGTATGTTATGCCTGAGGATAAATGGTCAAAACTTTGTGAGAACCAATAGACAAGGCAATTAGTCCAACTATACCACATACAATGATTAAAATACTTCGTCTAACAAGATTCAGACTAGAATTGAGAAATAATTAATTAGAAAACTAATTGACCAAGTTTGTTGGACAAAGTCAGCTGAAAGAAATTCTTTAAAATTTCATTAACTGTTTTGTACTTCAAATTGATTGCAATGTTTTCATGATGGAATGTCAGACGAGTTTGTTAGAATCTGATAAAATCGAAATTTGAATATCAATTTTTAATAGCCAAGTTGTGGAATTGGTTTAACTTTCTGAAATGTTTAAGCGAGATATCTGTCGTACAGTGCTTCTCAAATAGTGTGCTGCAACGCAATAAATCGCAGCATTTTACACTTTTTGGGGGGGATATATAAACATGTATTTCGAGACTCGAACGTATCGAGCCCAGGTCTATCCTGCTTCCAGAGCAGAGTTGCCAGTTCAGCGATTTTATCATCAGATTTTGTGAGATCTAAACCTTTTCAGCGACGGATGAAATGAAAAATAAGGTGATGAGTATGTGTATCAGTTGGCTGATATAAAAGTCTCGCTCATTGACTACTAATATGTTTTAGTCTAATTCGTTCCATTTTCACGGTTGGTGTACTGCATGTGATATCATTCTGGCCATTCAGCTTACTCAACTGCATCTACGAATTCTTCAGTTCCATTTGGCAGTACCCCTCAAAGCGAGGGAGACAGACAAAATGATCCAAAAAATAATTATCAAATAAACAGATATTTAAATGGATAATCAAAGTCTCTACAGTGGGCACTTGTTATGATCATCGGATCAACTTTGGAGATGTTCAATCCACATATGTTATCTGATTGAAGAGTCTCTGTACTGGATTATGCTGATCTAATGAATCATTTTGACCATTGTTTCTATCACTATATCTATGACTTTTAATCGTTAAAGGGGGCGATGTTAGTAAGGTCCAGTTGTTGAGTCATTCCCTCTGTAGAAAGATGATAAAATGTGTACTTTACCCAACCAACCAACCAGGTGATATTGAAAGTTCTGATTCTAGAATACCCACAAACCCGCAGTCTAAATAAAGTACAAGTTACAAGTGTGATGTCATGTCAAGACAGAAAAATACCTCAAACTTTATCTCTCTCTCTTTCTCTCTCTCTCTCTCTCTCTCTCTCTCTCTCTCTCTCTCTCTCTCCGTATATTTATATAAACTCCAACGCATTTTATACATATATATTCACGTATGTGTTGTAGTATTTACGCGCAAACAAATATATATAGATAAGCATATGCATTACTGTATATCAGCAGCAGCAGCAGTAGCAGCAGCAGCAGTAGCAGCAGCAGCAGTAGCCTATTAACGTCCATTGCTTCCCACAGATTCTCCAGCTTTTTTTCTATTATGGGCATCACCGAGCCACTACTTTCTGAATTTATCCGGCTCGTGGCGCCATCTTACCATCTGTTGGCCATAGTCTTGCATATGATCTCTGAGGATCCATACTGTGAGTCGTGATGTACAGCAGCTGTCTGACATTCTGGCAACAAGTCCAATCAAATGCCATTTGAGTTTTCAAACAGTTTCTATGATGTCTTGAACTCCCGTCTTTTCTCTGATATACTGTGAGATTGAGCATGAGACTCTCATGTGCACGTTGGGCCGATCTTTTGGTTAGATTCTATGTTTCAGTCCCATAGGTGATTATTGGTGGGATATTATTAGTTTTATACCCTACTGTTTTAGACTTGTGGGATATTATTCTTCTTGAAGGATGAGCTTGCTCTACTTATAGCTTGCCAACCTAATGTGATTGTTTATTTTATTTCTTCTGCTTTTGATGACTTCGTGGAGACTTACAATCCAAGTTAGATTTAGTGGTCTACTTTCTCCAGTTCTGTGTCTTCAATGTGGACTGTTGTGTCTTTATTCCCAACATAATTGTTGTACATGGCATCTTTTTGTTGCAGTTCACGTGGAAGTTAACTTTCTTGCTTGCTTCATTTTGTTCGTTCAAAATTATTTGGAGGTCCATAAAGGTACTTGTCAAAGAAGACGATGTCATCAGCAAATCCGAGGTTACTTAGGTAATCTGAATTCTGGAAAATCATCTAAAGCCAAGCTATGAAGAGTTTGAGTGAGCTGATATCACATTACCTCATTCCTTTCTCTCGTTCTCGTAGACTGATGAAGGAACTGTTATGTCAATAGATATATTGCATTATTCTGACATATACGGGGTCTACACCTTGTTGTATCATTGCATGAATGACTTTGGGGATATCCATCAGACAAAAGCCTTTTTTTATTAAGCAAATCCAACAACTAGTGGTATTTTATATTCAAGTGTTTTCTCTTTTAGTTAGTTTACTGAATAGAGTTGGTCCATGGTTGAATAGCTATTTCTCAAGCCATCTCGCTCCTGTAATTGATTCTCAACTAGTTCTTTTGCTAATTCTGTTGGTGATCACTCTAGTGAAGAGTTTGTAAATGCCTTTCAGTAGTTTTATTGGTCTGTAGTTGTTGAGGTTTTCCTGGTTTCTTTTTTTTATTATTTGTATAAAAACATTATGATTGTAGAGTTCTTATTTTATTAGAGTTTTATGGGACTTCACTTTGTTTGAAGCATAAGTTGAAAAGGATGGCTACTTTCAAGTGATGACTTTTCCCGCTTTTTTAGTAGGTTCATGGTGATGTTATCAGGTTTTTTTTTGTTTGTTTGGTGGCTCATTTTACTTCCTGTGGAGTTATTTCTTGGAAATCCTCGAATTGATTTCTCTCAGCTCGTTATTCTTGTTCATCCATCTGTGTCCTTTGTTTGGTGGAATGGAGCTCCTTGTAAAATTCTTAAGCACGTTCAACAATATCGAGGCCCATCAGTTGTCAGTTTTCCATCAGCTTTGATCACACTAGTCTACAACTTCCTTCCTGTGCTGAGAGATTTTCCAATAGTTTCAAATCCCCGACCTTTTTCAAGGATGTTTTCAATGACTACTTCCATATGTCATCTTTTGTCTCTTCTTCGTTTCTTTTGGATTGATATGCACTGCCCTGTTGCCTCTATCTTTTCTATTGTTGTCGCTGATGGCTTGAGAAACTTGCAATGAGATTTTTGGTTTCTCCTGAGAATTCTCTCCCGTTTTTTTATAGTTCTTTGGTTTAAGCATAAAAGGGACGTAGTCATATTGTTGCTGAGCTCGTTGATGTTCTCACCTGGTTGAATGAAGGGTTCATATCTTTTTCTCAGTTTCAGTTCGAATAATCAGGTGAGTTCTTTTTCAACCCTATGCGGTTGCAGTTAGGTGTTGAACATTTTCCTGTGTTCTATCTTAGAGCTAATTTGGATTTTGCATCTGTGGTCACTTCCCACATTGACTTGATTTGGGACCTGCATGTCTTCAACTGCATCGCTCTTTTCTGCTCGGATGCTGTTTATTTCATTCTTAGATTCATGATTTGAGCTCCTCTACGTCCATTTCTATCGACTTTCTTTTTTAAAATAGTGTCTATGATTTTGCCCTGTTTGCTGTGGCGAAATTCATAAGACCTTTATCTCTCTCGTTCAATATTTTGTACCCACACTTGCCTACAAATTTTTCAGTACCTTGATTTACTTAAGCGTTGAAGTCCTCTGTAATGATATCGAAATATTTTCTGGTTCTTTGGTGTATGGAATCTAAGTCGCCGTGGAAGTTAAATGGTTATTATATATATATATATATATATATATATATATATATATATATATATATATATATATGTGTGTGTGTGTGTGTATATATATATATATATATATATGTGTGTGTGTGTGTGTATATAGATATATATATATATAGAGAGAGAGAGAGAGATAGATAGATAGATAGATAGATGCAAATACGTATAGATATATATGTACATGCAGATGTATTTGCAAATGCATACATATACATATATATATACAATTGTATACGGTTATATCTATATCAATATGTTCAAATGTGTACGTATATGTTAAGAATCAAATGTGCACGCATATCTGGGTGCACATAGAAACATGTATTAGTATATTTACATATATTCAAACATGTACGCACAATATATAAGGAAGCGTGCGTGTATGTGATTTTAGTGAAAAGAAATTTATGTAACTGTACCGAAATTTTGATTTTAATGCTTGGGGTTTCAGATGATCAAATTTTCACTTAGCTTTTGTAACCAGCAATATCTTGTCCTTTGCTTGGTGTCACGATATAACGCCAACCTCTCCCCCAGAGGGACTGAAGCATTCATGCAGCCATCCACATATCTATAAACTCACTGTGAAGATTATTGACATAGTAAATTGCTTTTTCTTATCCTTGGCAACCTTCCATTTTTATCAGAACTCACAAAATGAAATATTCAAAGCAGGGATGATAATGTCTCCTTTGAAGCGGTGTCTCTTGTTTACAAGTAATATAAGTGGAATGTTCATGAGTCTTGAACAACCGTGATTATACCAATATTATTTACTATGGAGGGCTGCGCTTGCCAAAAAAATTAATCTCTGTTACGATAGGATCAGAAAAACGAAATGCCAGCCAAGTGATATCTGGTTTATGCCAATGAAAGTATACAAGGTAAACTTTGCTAGAGTCTGTTGTTTGATACATACATGCATGATAATGTAAGCTTAGATAGATGACTTGGAATCGTTTAATTTTTCTTTTGATCTGAACTTTATGGTAGAGAAAGAAAGAAAGAGAAATTGAATGTTTTTTTTTCTTTCTATCATCAATTAGCAAATCGCTTGAGGTGAATTTCAGGACTCTAAACCCACTGAAACTTGAATTGTGACATTTAATGGAAAACTTTTATATATGAAATGATGATATTAGTTTTATTTCACTCCAAAAAATGAACGTCGAAGTATTTAGGCAAAAATATATTATGTTCAAAATGTTCAACTTCTGACTCAAATTATTGTTCCATCTTAATTTTTATTGCTTCTCATCGGGAAGTCAGTCTAGGCAGTGAACAAATAGCGAAAAGCTGTTGTAAATGGTGTGCGTAGAAGCGATGGAAAGCAAATAAATCAGGCCAAAAATACCAGTCAAAATTAATAATGGTTCAAAATGCTTCATTCAATGGAAAGAAAATTGGAAAGACGTTTGGACGGATACTGAATATAAGAAAAGGTAAAATGAAATGATATCTATCTATTGATCAATTGGAAAGAAGGAAGAAAGAAACTTTCCCTAGACCCACAATTGTCCAAATCTGATGTATAGAGAATCATTCCTTTTATGGTGATTTATCTAGAAAAAAAAGCCAATACAGTTTTGCTACCACATATCCCCCTGTCATTCTGCGTAAAATAGCTCCCCATTTTCCGGACTTTTCATTGTTTTCAATTCAATTCAACCATTGTTTGTGAAAAGCCAACAAACGTTGATGCCTTTCTATTAAGGCGTACTTAACAGCCGACTACAGCGCATGCGTAGAGCCCCATTAACCACCTGTCATTCAAATGGAGTGATTCTCAAATTGTGAGTCGCAGCACAACGGTTCACATTTTCCAAAAACTCAAAAACGTATTTTGTTCCCCGAATTTGCCCAGCATGGATATTATGTATGTCCCGCTTCCGTTGCTGAGTGGCAAATGTAGTGGTTTTAAAAGAAGGTTTTTGGGGGTCATTTTACAGACAGGAGTTGATGAGTGCATTGGTTCGTATAAAAGATTCATTAATTGACTTGAAGTGTTTTTGTCCAATTCAATTCATTTTTATAATCGGTCGGATATATTTCTTAGTGTGCCGTCATACAATGAGTGCCCCACAGTCAATCACAAACCATGAGTAGTGCCATATTAGCCGCTGGTCACCCCAGTGTAAGAGCACAGATGTCAAGGGGATTGCATGCAGCAGTAGTAGAGACCTTGACCAAATGGGCAAATGACCACCCATCCCTGTATCTCTATCGAATCGTTTTGTATCTCTACTTCCGACACGATTCTCTTTTTAAATCATTGACTAATGGAATCCTTCAATTTGTTTTATTAGAGTCAGATCTAATGTAGAGACACTCAAACACTCGTCAGTGAAGTGCAAGCACTCGAAGGGAAATCCTTTTCTGATGGTCAAATCTAATTTTTCCTCCTTCCCTTCGTAGAGCTTTAAATCCCTTTAAAGTCTTCTGTTTCAGTCTTGTTTGCTTCCCAATAGTAAGTATCAAAACCGTCTCGTATTCAAGTTTAACGCCGATGCACTTGTTATGTACGGCGGCCTCCGTTTTGATCTGTAAAACTAATGTTCTACTTCTGCTAATTTGTCAAACATTAACCCGGTTACAAGGAGGAGATCAGGAAGACAGGGACTGAAGAGAATAGACTTATGAACCTTAATCTAACCATTAATAGCAATTGTAATGGTTGTACTTGCCTCGCATTGACAGCCCTCCGAACTTGGAAAATGTATCTCATTAGTCTGTACATACACTTCCGGAAGAAAAAGAAAGATACATCGGGCTCAGTGGTGATTTGACATTAAAGAGCAAACATCTTCAACCCATAAAAAAACAATCAACAGTGTTTCGGCTTTCAAGCATTTATGCATTAATTACCTTGAAAGGGTTAACCAAAAACTGTGGAATTTAGGACGCACTCAAGCACCATGTTTATTGATTATCCATTGAGTTGTTTAGTCTGAGTGAATCTCCCTGAATCTATTGAACTTTTTATTTACTTTGCTAAAAGGTCGAAGGTAGATAGACCTGTACAAGATCACGACAACAAAAGAAATAATCTTTACATTACCGTTCTATTCATTCGGTGCGTGCATAGCGTCTTTCATTCGTGTGAGAACAGTCTCAGGCATTGCACTTTACTTACACTATACACAAAGGAGGAAATGTCATACACATATACATACATATGAAATATTTGAAAATCTTTTTAAGTAAAACAGAATGTACCATCAGTAATGAGCCATTGAAGGATTCTCTGCTTATTTTCAAATGCTCTACCGATGATATTGAGCATTTTTCAACTAAGATATACTTTACACATCATTACATATACACACGTCTGTTGTTTATTCTGCTATGGTTTTGATTGTTAATTTCTTTGTCTTTAATTGTGTTTGTGTGCACGTCTGACTATGGTAAAAAAGCAAGATAAGAAGAATAAACTCGATATCAGTGGCAGTACCATCAGCAAATATTTATGGTGTGTAGGGGTTTAACTGGCCCAAACTGGACAATTTATTTTTTTGAGATAGAGAGTTATAAACTGGAACTAAGGGTTGAGACGCCCCAAGTGGTCACGTAAAGAATATTTGGATTAGCAGAAAATCAAAGATGATTTTGTAAGTAGAATTTTTTTTTATCTTTATACATATATTTACTCCTTTTGGTGATTATTGTGAAATGACTCAGTGCAAATTCAATAATGTTATGAATTTCGTATTTTTAGATAGAATTTTTTCCATAATGAACTGTAATCACCATAAATAATAATTTGCAATTTTCTTTCGGTGGGATGGAGGGGGATTTGTTATCTATGTTCAGTTATAAGTTTACGATAGAAACTAATTATATTAGTGCTAAATGTTTTATAAGACCTAATAGGAGTTACGAAAACATTTGTCTCATCTGTCGCAATTTTTTTTAAAGTTCGAGAAACCCTGTTTTAAACCTCTATTTCTAATTTTTGACTATCATTCACCTCCATCCTGATTTTTTTTAGTTGGGTTGGGGAGGGCGGCTGTTCATCATGTAACTATGAAACCGAACTCAAAATTTACCCTTTTTTTATTGTACAGAAGTTGAAAATTAGAAATTCATGATTAAATGGAAAATTCCTTATCATCGGAAGTAACCTAAATATTTCAAAGCCGTACTTTCAAAACTGGATGTCCATTCAACAGTAAGAAACAATCTGAATAGAACATTCCCTAACGAAGTGAAATTTTGTATTTTTCCTAAACTGACACTTTCCAAAACAAAACAAAAGAATCATCAAAAAATATTTTAAGTTAAGGAAACAACTTCAACTTCAAACATGTGAACAGAAAATTTTTCTCTAAACTGCTACGAGTTTGTTTCTGAAAAAGATAGCTTACACCTGTCAAAATGCATCAAAACCTGCCCACGCGATGAAAAGTTCTTTGAAATGTGACACCTGCTTTCTCTTGAGTGTTTTCCTCTCCACCTTCCAATTCTAACTTTCATCAACGTTCTGTCTGATCACTTCACACCCACAATATATATATATATATATATATATATATGTGTGTGTGTGTGTGTGTGTGTGTGTGTGTGTGTGTGCGTGTGTGTGTGTGTGTGTAAGTGGGATAAGTAATTGGTTGATACAGGATGTTCTATCTTCGGGGGTAAATAATTATATAGTTTTTGGTCATGATGTTTTTGTGAAAATCATAAGTAGGAGTGCTTGATGACTGTTCATGGTGAAAACAGGGTTTTAAGAATGATTCTGTCAGAGCAAATATAGAAATAGAAAAAAAATAATGCCCATTGCATCTCATCAGGAGAATAGATTAAACTCCCTTTGGTTATTGCTGATTGAAAAATAGATTTTTCTTCATCTGAAACGGAATCGATTTTAATGTTTCTTTGCATTTTGCCTTTCTAGGTGAAATAGTGTAAATTTGGAGGTTGTAAAGAAAATGGTTTCAAAGCAGTGTATGTTACAGGTTGGAGGTTTGGTTGCATTGGTCATGAAGGGTCATGTCAAGTGTCACTGCAGTCTAAGGATTTTGATAATAGAGCGTTTGGTTGAATTTGATTTTGATTCCAATGATAATGAATAATTTTTAATGTTGATGTTCACACACCGATTAGAATTGTTTTAACTTACTTTAGAAAAAAATATTATTTTATCATCCTACCATAAGTTTTGATAACAAAATATATTGGTACCGAATTATTTGTAGTTTCTCGGGATTGAGAGTGAGATTGTATTAGACTAGCACTTATATATATATATATATATATATATATATATATATATATATATATATATATATATGTGTGTGTGTGTGTGTGTGTGTGTGTGTGTGTGTGTAGAGAGAGAGAGAGGGGGTGAGATCTAAGCAAATTAAAAATCTTTTTGATTTTTTCCACAAGTCACTTCAGTTACATCTTTCCCAGTGTCTGTTAATGTAATCAGCGTTTTTTTCATAATGTTTTACGTGTACATTATCATTACAGTACTATAAATAAGTTTACCCTTGTTAAGATATTCAGTTGTTAATCATGTAATTGTTTGAAGGATTTTAAAACCAAAACAATTATCATAACATGGCACGTAAGCAGGTCCCTTTCAGTTATAATATCAAAATATAGCCTATGTCATACATAATTATTATAGAGTATTATCATAATGTATTCACCATGAATGTTATTTCATACTACACATCATTTAACTTTTTTGAATCAGGGTTTATGTACGTAGGTTACCCCAAAAACGTATTTAATGTTAAGGGATTAGTATGTACGACCTCTATTGAAATGTGAATATTAAATTTGTTGGGTCAGGTTTGATCTCTGACTGCTTGAACATAAACTCACAATATCATTTTGAAGAATATTAATTTTAAAAAAGTTATTCTAGCTGGTTACCACCAACATAAATAATCGAAGAATTTGACAACCTTTTTTAATTATCAAAGAAAAGCATTCTCAAACAAAACAAAACGAAACCACTTTCTAGTTGGTACTGAAAGATCAATGTTCTGTTATATCAATATACTTGGATATTTTGTTACTTGACATTCCCTGTTCGATCTCCAACCCTATCAGTCGGACAAATGTACCATGGCCAAATGTTTTCCCTTTTCCCTGGTTCCAATCAATGCAACGGTTTTTCTCACTGACAAAGACTATATACAGCTGTTTTGGTCCCCTAATTCCCCTACAATTGATACAAATTTAATTAATTTTATGTACAATATATATATATATATATATATATATATATATATATATATATATATATATAACTTTGCGTAGTCCCCATGATAACAATGGGCATTGCAAGCATGAGAATACTTTTTGAAACCAGTCAGTTGATGCGTTATTGGGAATAGATATATGAAAGTAAATTGTCCTTCATATTTGTCAAATCATATAAATCATATATATGTATAAAGAGTAAAGATTTTTTCTTCAATTGCTCTTTAGATATTGTATATTCTGTCATGTATATATAAATGAACTATTGGGAATGAGACAAACTCAGGAGTAAACGTATTCAAAGATTTTTATTAGTTAATCAATCAATTGACGAATTAGTTAATGAGTGTGCTGCATGTATATCGGGCTCCCATCCTCAGTAGCATGTGCATACTTCTTTGTGGTAAAAAGGTTTTGTTCCCATAGGTCAAAGTGGTGAGTCCAGCAAGTATCAGTACTAAAAGAATATACGATAGTTAGTTTGAATCTTTTAGTGGAAGTAGCTGCAACAATTATGCGTGTTTTTTTGGATTGTTTTGATCAACAGAGTTGAGAATTCTTGAGGATTGGTTGTCATGGTTATTAGGAATTTAGGTCATGGTCAAGTGCCAAGTTACTCGGGTACTTAGTAAGTTAATATGGATTCCTTGCATGAATTTGTTAATATACTAAAATTCCCATAAACTTGCAAATACACCCAACCATACACATATGACCACGCATAAGCACACGCATATAATATATATACACATATGCATATATATTCAGATACATACACCTTACTTAACCTCACCCATCTTACGTACAGTTATCTTTAAACATAACAAGTTGTTGTATGCAATCTAATATGATGCGGGAAAACGTAATGAGTGATACAGAACGTGTTAAGTCTATTCCGTATCGTATACTTGTAGAAAGTAAATTGGCTTGTTTATAGGTAAATATAAATATAAGACGTACACCGTATTGGAGGAAGAGGGTTTTCATAAAGTATGACATTATCACTAAAAGGGGGGGATGAGATTTACTCGTCAATATTGGTAGATGGATGTCAATTGAGTTGAACTATAGTTGTATTAATGGTTTGTTCGTGTATAAGGTAGGTGCTTGATAATAATAAGGGTGAAGTATTGGAAGTTATTTGGGAGTATTCCAGTGGTGGATTTCGGGTATCGTTGCTATCCCTGGTAATAATCACGATGATGAGTTAAAGGGTCGTCCTTGTTGTGTATGACCGAGTATCAGGAAATGTATAATTTGTAACCTTAATAGTAATTGCATATATTCTGAAAGGTCTCTGAGCTTTGAATAGTACAAGTAAAATGGACCATACAAAGATGACAATTGGTTGGGGTCTACATGACTTAGAGTGACGTCCCCAATGTTTGATATACATAAGAGAAGAGAGGTATAGATAGGGCGAGATAAGTTTTCAATATTAACTTTATAACTAGTTTGTATGGTGGGTTTATTGTGGGGAATAAAAGTATATGTATGTCAAGGCATGTTATGGTGCATTTCTATAGACTCATGGGTTGCAAAGCGTAGAGTAATTAGGAGTGAAATGATTTTGGGGTCAGAGTTTGGTGTGTTCAAGGTTATCGACTTTAGTGTTGAGTTCGTTTAAGAAAGAAGTTCAAGTTTATTAATCCACAAATCCCTGTGTAATATCAGAATCTTAATTGTCTTGTGAAGTGTATTTTCTGATTATGTAAATCTAGCGTCTGTGGCTTGGGGCACAGGAATGTTGTTCTACTGGGAGTAGGTGGGGATGTTTGGGTGATTTGATTCTGAGCCTATAGTTATTAATTCTGATGTCAAATTGCTACCCCAATCTACCTAAATATTTCAGTTCGTATTTAGTGCATTCTAGGGGATTGATTACTTTTTTGCCTCTGCTGTTTATGGTAGATGTAGAAAGTCTTGTAAGTGGTAGAGCTAGTGAATGTGTTAGTATGTATGAGGCGGTTGCAGAACGGAATATTTCAATTTTGAGTAGGTTGGAAGAGTTTGCCGATTTAGGATTAGTATTATGTGAGACTTTGTTATTTTTAAGGTGTTAAGGCTAATTATATCTCGAATATTTGGGGTCTGCAGTAGGCAAATAAGAAATTCCTTTTACTATCTGTTAAGTTGCCGCCACTTGTATAACTTTTGATTTTAAAACCTTATACCTCTGGTATAATGGGGGTTGTTTTTTTAACATTGATTTTTCATTTAAAATCTATCATTTTGATTCATTATTACAATTCATATCGTTAATCTTGTGGTTAGCTACAATACCGCAAATCTTTCTGCATTTTAACCACAATTCAAGTGTTTACATTCTCGTTGGGAAATTCAACCTTTTTTTTTCATCAGGAAATATATACTTTCTTTAACCTTCTTTAGGTGGACATTGTATTTGTGAAATGGGAATGGTTCTATTGTCTGATAATATGAACCCACATCAGAGAATTACAGACACATGTCGATGTAACCATGGCTTGGGAAATTAGAAAAGACTTTATTATCTGAGTAAATATTCTTGTGAAACAGGGATCAGACTGCACGTAGATGTACCAATCGTTGGGTTATGGAAAAGAGAAATGACTTTATTATTCGGATGATTATACTTATGTAACAGGGGTTCAGATTGCAATCACTTGGTTAAGTTGAAGGATTGTGAATGATTACGAAAACGAATCTTGCTACGTTACACCGGGAGTAGATTCAACATCCGTAAAACCAGATGTAAAAGCAATTTACTTACATTATGGTTTTGATAAAATGACCACATTAGAATTTGAACTGATTCATCTGACATATTCCAAGTCATTTACACAACACAGGTTGTACTTGAGGCAGTGAAAACAGTGCTGCTACTCAGGGCTCTCAAACACTGAGGCTTCCCAAAAATATCTGACGGAAATCTTATCTGACGTATATTTTTTCGATGTTTCTCAGTGTTACAATACGTTTGAGGATTTCATATGTTACGGAAACATAAATTAATTATCTATTGCTGAATTTAGCTTATGATAAAGATCATAAATTCATATTTCATTTTTTCATTTGTATTGTTTGAAGAAAAATAGCTAAGTACAAAAATAGAAGAGTCCCCAAGAAATGGTATACCGTTTGGGTCCCATCAATATTAAATCCAATCCTACGTGCAGTAAATAGTTTATACCCAATTGGAATCAATAATTTGATGCATTCAATAAACGTCATTGATAAAAAACGAAATTTGTACGATTATCCAATATCTTCAAGAATATTCCTTTTGTCTCGAAATCTAAATACTTACATCAATGGGAAACTAAAAGGATATTACCTTTATCATATACTTCAGCCTTCATAAAGTGACTACAAAATTTAAATATGTGTATCTGTGGAAGACCCGAACGATATAATAATTTTATCATTTTATTCGGCCTCTATGCAGTGAATACGGAATCTAGATATGTACATCTGTAAAAGATGTGAAGGATATATTAGCCAAAACGTCAACTTGAGAAAAACAGAGATTGTTTGCTCAAAAAAGGAGATGCTGATGAGAGATCAACAAGAAGTTATCCCTGATCTGTTGTCAGTTTCCAATGATCGGACAAAAGGCAAACAACGACTCCTTTTGTCTTGTGAGCAAAGCACACATTCTTTATCTGTTTGCTCTTCGTAGATTTTCATTCAGTCTCATGTCGTGTTGACAATCATCTACCTGCTTCTACTATCAAAATTGTCGGGTGTTTATTTTATGTGAGCATCTATCATGATGCAATTTCACCAGAGCCCCATTAACCGTACCTCTTTGAAATTCATTCTCTACCTGTTGTTTTCATCCTCTTACGGCGCTGGACGAGGGTTAACTTTGTCAGTTTTGCAATTCTACATATGGGGGGAAATGGATTCATGCCTTTCCAAAGAGGTAAAGTCAGGTAGTCCCAGGTCGAGCTTAAATTCGACTCGAAAATTCTTCTTCCTGTGCTGCTGTTTTGCCACTTGTACTTCTTCAATAGATCGAGTTGATAATCAGAAATATTAGCTTTCTGTCAAATACCCTGGCCTATTTCTTCGAGTCACTCATGAAATAGAATTCCTTTCGAATAGAGGAGACTCACAAAGTGAAGGGAAAACAAATTCTGAACGTAATTCCATCTAGTTTGTATTCAATACAGTTTTTATTTTCTCTTGAAAACTTTGTATTTATTTTTATTACCATTTAGAGTATCCTTGGCCAGCGTAAGGATGGTTAGTGACAAATAGAAAATATGTCGAGAGATTCTCTAAAACAGATGAATCATTTCACAAAGTACAAAGAACATTCGAAAGATTTTCCCATCGTAGTTAGTGATTGGTTTTTGGATCTATGTATAAGCAATGGGGAATATCAGTCATCAATGTCATAAAAGCAGAGAATCGTATTCAATTTCAATAACATTATAAATTTTCTCTCTTACCAGACCAAAATAAGCTTATAAGGTATCTCTATTCGATAAAATAATATTTTAACAAAGTCATGATTCAGTGGGTTTTATTACCTGAGCAAATCGTAAAATAAATTCCCGTACTTGGTACATATTGTTTTGCTCAATATTGCACAAACACTGATTTCAAGGACTGGCGTACAAGACATAGCTGTCTTAACCATTTGACAGATTACACGTCTTCTAAGTTTAGCTCGATCTGACTGACGGTCACGGTAATGCATCACCATGTAAGGATTTAACTTACTATCCTAGCCTATCAGTCTGCTAAGCTTGCTAAGCATCATGTAATGTACTTGTCTATCCTCTATTCCTATATTAAATTGTCAATAACTTTTCCCAAAAAACAACCTGCCTCGTAATAATCGAAACCTATCCTGAGACGTTAGTCTTATCCTCAAAAAATCCCCGGACCCCATGTTTGTACAAAACAACTTGAAAGTTATTTTAATCATTTAAGACGGAAGGAGAGAAAAGCGAGAGAAAGGAAAACATCAACGTAGAAACAATGTTTTAAACACTTTCCCTTTGTCTGTATTAAGCGGCGATCATGAAAACTTTATGTCGGGAAATAACCGCAGTTCCAAGGTTTTTGTCAAATAATTCAAACACTGAGACGTTCCCAATTTTTCATGAACTTAAAATTAATTGAAATTCCCTTCGTCTGTATTGCGCGAGTGTAATGGACACATCAAGTCGGAAAATACATGCAGTTCCAAGGTTTTGTCCTGACAGAAATGGTAATTAAATCACTTGCATCCTTTCGTGCATGTAACATTAATTAAAGTTTAAACACTTTTCGTTCGTTTATATTGAGTGAGCGCCACGAAAACTCTATGCCAGAAAATACTTGCAGTTCCAAGGTTTTTTTCTGTCATGTAAACTAATAATTTAAACAACGAAACCTTTGTATCCCTTCATGCACGAAACATCATTTAAGGTGATATATCAAAAAACAGGGACAGACATGGAATATCACAGGTGTTAAACAGGTTGGTGATAGATTTCATGTCAATGAGTTGGGTGAAAGAGTACTGGTTAAACGAAAAATTAGTCATTAGAATGCTGTAAGGGACAGGGAAACTGGAAAGACGAGTTTTCAGCCGGCACCTCCCTCCTTGACACGGCCTCTCCGTAGCTGGGTCGACAGGGATGTTTCTGTTGTGAATTGAAACTGTACATAAAACCATGAACATGCTTTTAAAGTGTTTTTGAATAAGATAGATAGATATGAAGGGATTGAAATAGGTAGGTCACAGCAGCAACATCTTGATTGTTTATTCTATTTAGGTAGTCTAGTCTAAATGGCACATTCACCGTAAAATAACGAGTGATCATCTCAAGTAGGTGTTTCTTTATAATATAACGAAATTCATAATCATCTTGTCTGATAATAGTAGTGTTGAAAGAAACAAATAGAGCAGGTATTGACTATGAATAAGCAAAATGAGAATTTGTAGTTGAAACAGTAGCAGCAGCTGTTTAGCTAAATGATAAGAACAATGTTACATTGACGCAGCTTCTCTGTCAATTGTGGGTTTTGTTCCTGCAGTAATCCAATTCCCATCAATTGTTTATTAAATTTACGTTGTCTCAACCAAACGGTAAATCCGCTGAGAGAGAACGGTGAAGAAGAGTTTCTATTCAGCATAACGCAATTAAGAATCACACACATATATATATATATATATATATATATATATATATATATATATATATATATATATATATATATATATATATATATATGGGGGCGACACTCGTTCAATTTACTCCATGCCGTAAATAGGAGTTTTGAGTTGAGTTCTGATAAAAAGAGACAAAAGGGAAATTGAGATGAAAGAAAATAATGAAGAGAATTTTACAATAATAATCGTGTCTCTCAAATTCTTAGTTTCATTAAAAAAATTACGAGAAGGTACAAACAGAATAGCTCTACAAGAATAAACACACGTACTTTCATAACATGCCTTTTAATCAACGTTTGAAAGTACAGGCTTCCATATTTGTCCTGTTTCCGGTTCAGTAACTTTTTCCAATCTCAGCTTCCTTACCGTCTGCGTCTTACAAATTAATTGCTGCCAAAACTAATTCTCTGGTGCATTTGATTTCATTTTATCCTGCTGTAAATCAAGACATTCGTTTTTATTAGAAATAATTGCTTCGTACATTAACTTGTTTAGTTCTATCGTCGCTCTTCCATCATCTTTGATTAATTCTTTTAAGTTAATTGTTAACATAATAAAAGTGCCGACTGCTGACTAATCTGTCGGAAGAGGGACACAGAAGGTCAACTCAAAAGGGCGTGAAAGAACTCTGTGAACTCCTTTATTAAATTTGCAAAAGTTAAAACACATCAACCTGAGCCTCTAACAAGTGAAAGTTCTTTTCAAGTCCCTTCCAGATAATTCTTAATGACTGTTTGAAAATCAGATAAAGCAGAAAACTCTTGTTGATGTAAAATCCATTGCAGTATACCTTTTCTCAAGCAAGATGAAAAATATAGCAAGCAAATTAAAAGAGAAATAAGCAAATAGAGAAATTCTGTATTCGCAGCGATTTGACGCTAACATTCACTCCAGCCTCAAAAATGCAATTGAATGCTTATGTGATATTATTCGTGTCATCTGACATTTCTTCTTTACAGAAAATACTATGATCTACACGAACTGCTAGTAAAGACAAAATGACCTACAATAAAGAAGACATTATGAAATATTTATTCGACACCATGCATAAAAGAATAATTGTTGACATCATGGATGCTGAATGAATATGAAAATACCAAAAAGGATTATGAAATATATGTTAGAAAATTAAAATTAGGGGCCATCGGCCGGAAGGGCTGATTTTAAGATCAACACGGACAGAGTGTTTAGGAGATCCTACAACCTAATCTGAGAAGCTTAACCGAACTTATTCACTCAGGAGAGTCGATAGTCTCACTGATATCCTCCATGGCTATGGCTCTCTAGACCACTGCCAAACTGTGAGCATAACACTTGAGATCCACAGCCTCATCCTCTAACAAAGGAATTCCAATTCTCTCTCTCTTTCTCTCTCTCTCTCTCTCTCTCTCTCTCTCTCTCTATATATATATATATATATATATATATATATATATATATATATATATAGTTTTCATGCCGTTTCTCCGTCTTTCTGTGTGTGTTTGTCTGTCTGTGTGTACGCGTTTGTCTGTCCATCACACTACAAAAAGCATCTAAACATGGGTGAAGTCTAACTAAATTTGACATGCATACACAATTAACATAGGAGAATATTCAGATTAAAAGTTCTCTTTATAAGAAATTTTGAGGGGGGTTCCGTTTGCTGAGTAAATAAAATAAAATCAGGCCATTTTCATAAGCTACAGAGCTAGGAGAATTAGGAGTCTAATTTTGAAATGGATGCACATCGTGAATCCGATCTCTACTTTAGATTCAATCCAGTCATTTGCATTTGCATCCAGATATAGGAAGATGTTAACCTTATAAGCTATGGGGAAGGGAATTTTTTTTAGAAGAAAAATGTTCATGAAGCTTAAGACCTCAAGACTCTTTCCAAAATAAGTTTTTATCTATTTCACATTCGTCTGGAAATTCCACCCTTCCAGTGTGAGAAGTTTACCTTATAATTATATCACTTATAAACAGAAAATTAACCAAAAATCTTAAATCACTTGAAAATTTGCTGACGTCAACAAGAGTTGTGACGCCATAAATAGAAATAAATGACAATCAACAGAAAATCAACAAATGTTTCAAACTGCATGAAAATCATGAGTTGTGACGTAATAATGGAATTCTTTTCTCACATTTTTCAGTTCGTATGTTAATTAAGTAAAATCATACAAAGTTTTACGTCTTTATATATTTTGGTTTGTTCAAAATAGTCCTTTCTCCCGTCATTCAAAATAGCCCGTAGTTAATAGAGTTGAGATATCAAAATTTCGAAATTCATGAAAAAAAAGAGAAAAAGTAAAGACCTTATGTGCATCATTCGTGCATTGTCTCCGATTTATTTTTAATTTTGATGTTTTCCTTGAATTTTGATTCATATCGAACTTTGATACTGCTCAAGATTCGTTTCGAAAAAATTAATTTTTCTCAAAAAGGAAAAAACAAAAAACTAAGGCCAGATTCAGATAGAGAAGCTCATTCAGCTTTGGAAATAGGAAAATAATCAGATGTAAGAAAAATCAACGATTCCAAATGAGCGTGAAATATAAAAGTAAACCTTTGATATTTTCAGACTTTTCTTACCTAAAGGGTGAAACATTCAGAAAATTAGAATATTGATTAGAACTAATTTAGAAATAGTCTCAAGGTCTCAAGTTGCATGAAATCTTTCTTTCGGAAAAATGACCCCTGCCCCTTGCTTATAAGGTTAAACTTTTCCTATGTTTATATGCTCTAAAATAGGGGTTCAATTTACAATGGGCATCTGATACCGACGTGGACGCCCCCACCCAAATTTTCCCAGCTTTGTGTTTTTTTTAAATGGTCTTATCGTATTTCATTTGAATTTGGATTTTGGAAATCCCAACCCTATTGGGTAATTGGCTATTTTGAGTGTTGAAATCTCGTGAGGGTGGTAAAAAAATCCCCCTCTATTTCACTAACCAAAATACATAAAGAATTAAACCTTTGTATGACCTTACCTAATTAATATGTAAACTGGTAAAGGTGAAAACAATATTCAATTATTTCTCCACCACTCTTGATGGCGTCAACCAAATGTCACGTGATTTGAACTTTTTTCGATGCTCTATTTATTTCAATCATGATGTTACAACTGTTGATGATGTCAGCCAATTTTTATGTGATTTGAGATGATCTGTTGATGTTCTGTTTGTAAGTGATATAAATGGAAGGAAAAGTAAATCACGAAACTAAACCTAATGAAATGCGATGTTTTTCTTACTTACTTCAACAAAGTGTTCATAAAATGAAAATTAAAAGATAAAAAACAATTTTGAGGAAGTCTCGAGGTCTTAGAATTTATGAAAATAATTTTGTCAAAAAATGACCCACTTCCGTAGCTTATAAGGTTAACATTTCCCTATATTTGTATGACATTTGTTCTGGTAAAGTTCATGTGGAGATCAAACTTCTTGCTTCCTTCATTCTGTTGGTCGAACATATCCTGGAAATCATGAAGATTCTCAGCAAAAAGGACGATGTCGTCTGCAATTCAAAGGTTGCTACGGTATTCGTCGTTAATTCTGATTCCTTTATTTTCCCCGTCAAAATTCTGGAAGATCATCTTCAAACAGGCTGTGGAGAGTTTGGATGAACTGATATCTCCTCACCTCTTCCGAGTTGGAAGGGATCCGAATATTTATGTAGCCTGATGAAGAAACAGCTGTGTTGGTGGATATGTTGCAATACTCTGACATATACTGGGTTTACACCTTATTGAATGTCAGTTTCAATAACCTCGGGGATTTCCACTGAGTTGATGACCTTCTTGAAATCAATAAATGCTTTTGTGAGTGGCACTCTATGTTCTGCTGCTTTCTCTTTTATTTGATTTACCAAATGAAAATGGTTACAGGTTGAGTAGCCAGCTTGTCCCTGTGGTTGGCTTCCAACTAGTGTTCTGGTGATTTGGTTTGTGGTTTTGTGGTGAAAAGTTTGCAGATGCTAAGGAGTAAGTTTATTGGCCTGTAGTTGTTGAGATCTCTCAGGTTTCTTTTTTTCTAAAAGCATTATGACCATGGTATTACAATCTTCCTGGACTTTATTTGTTTGAGGCATTAGTTGAACAGGGTGGTTAGCTTCCCAGTAATCACTTCAAAAGCTTTTTTAGAGTTAATGAAGGGTGAGGAAATCTGGTCCAGCGGGCTCCCCATTCATTTTTCGTCAGACAGCTCGCGCGACTTCCCACGGAGTAACCTCTACGAAATCTTTAGACAAGTTGCTAGTGATTTGTATTGTTGTTTTGTCTGCATTACTTGTTTGGAGGAAGAGAGGTTTTTATAAAATTCCAGGGTACACTCGACAATCTGGTCCCTGTCCTTTATAAGGGCTCCATTGTCTTCAAACACACTAGTTATTTGTTTTTTTTTCCAGTATTGAGAGTTCTGTTAAAAACTTTGAAGTCCCGACCCTTTCTGAGAATTGCTCCGATAACTGATTTTGTTCTTCTTTTGTCTTCAAATTTTTTCTTTTCGATGGTTTCATTTGATTCAGTTGCTTCAATCTTGTCTCTCGTTGGTGTCAGTGGTAGACGCAACAATCAAAATCAAAGACGCAGAACTGGGCAAAGTAGTCGGCTACATCTACCTAAGACAACAAAACCCCATGGAATCCTCTATAGAATAAAAATCCAGCTAAGAATCTCTCTGATGGCAAGCTTTCGGCAGCTTAATTTTCAAGGACAAGAAAATTCTGCTCGTGCTTAAAAGAACAACTACCAATGCATCCTTCCAAAAGTCACCCATGGAGCTGGAACATGGAACCTAACCAAGTGACTGGCTTTTAACTGAGAACCCTGCAACGTGCAGAATAGAGAATCACGCTCAACATAACAGAAACATATCACAAGACAACACTTTATTAGAGGAAAATAAGAATCTGAAATATAGAATCCATTAGAAAACTTAAATGGCAATGGGTTGGTCATGTTGTAAGAATGGTTGACATCATGACTCACAATACAAACCCCAGAGATCCCATGTGAAACCGTCATGACGAACTAGATAGGTTCAGAAAGTACTGGCCCTGTACTGTCCACGAAAGATAGGTCTGGTGAATCTTGGAGAAAGTCTTTGACTAACGACGGACGCTAAAATGATGATGATGATGATGATGATGATGGTGGTGGAGGTGGTGGTGGTGGTGGTGGTGGTGGTTTGGTGGTGATGATGATGATGATGATGATGATTGTATGCAAATGGAATTGAGTGGATTGGATCCAAAGTAAGGATCAAAATTACACTGTGTCCGATACCAAACTGGGCCCCTACTTTTGCTAGCTTCGTAGTTCATGAAAATGACATACCTGATCGCATTTTATTCACATTGTAAGTGGAACCCGATCCTAAACATTTTAAAAAGCGTTTTCTCGGAGAAAATTCTTTAACTTTGAGTAGAAAAAGAATTGAATATTTTACTACAAAATCTCGCAGGAAAGTATCCATCTAAATCATATTGACGAAAGAATGGTCTTCACCTTCTCCCAAGTACTTCCCATCGCGTATTCATCACATTATACCTTCAACGTTTTGAGAGAGAAATCGAAATTATTTTTTGGGATCACATCAACTACTTTGTCTCGTACTCTTGAATCTCGCCAGGGGTGTTAAAAAAAGAGATTTTTGTTCAGGGAAAAGCCATGAGTAACAAGGAGCCAAATCCTAGGCATTGCGATGTTTTGCAGAAAAAAAAACCTGCAGGGCATTTGTGTAATGACTCGCCCGGTGATTGTGAATGTGATGATCGCCTCATACAAAAGCCCACTTAACAGTGTCTCACTGCCGATTGAAAAACCCTGCAAGAAAGTGTCTGTTTATACATGCACAGCAAAATCCCCCCTTATTGGTTACCAAGTTACATCAGAGTTGCACAACCAGTTTTAGACTTATTCAAAATGGCTAAATACTTTCGTGACAGTCATTTTAACACCTGACTAATGCTCAGACCCAGGGTGAATAATTGCTTGCCGCCAGCCATAATCAGATTGAATAAATAGCACCAGACACGAATAGATCAGGGACGTGTTGAAAGTATTCCCTCACACTGACCTCTGTCCCAGGGGTTTCATTGATTTTACCCACCAGCCGCTGAGGAAAATGTCAACGGTGTCCTGCTGTGATAGCAAGAATCTTGCCTTTCTTGCTGACGATCGATTTTATGGAAATTTCTGGACAGCTCGAAGGCAAGGCGCAGTTGATGGTGTTGAAACTGTGATCAATATTGTCTCATTAAATTCAATTTTCTTCTAAAAGACAACGAGGAAAGAAAGACGAATTTCTTTGAAGTAAAGTCTGTATCGTTAGGGGAACTAAGTCTCGGTGATGCTGAAAATGATGAAATCATCAAAATCGGTCACAATTGTCCTTGCTAAAAAGTTTTCATGCTAATATAGTTATACTAACATAGTACCTATAAAAAATGACAGGATTGTTTACGTATGGACTGGAAATTCTAACCAGGAAAAGATTATCCGTGCGATATGTCAATCATCAAAATGTTGCCCAAGCCATCCGTATAGGATAAGAGTGTAGTGTCTGTGCGCTGTTTCAAAATATCATACCCATGTATACGTATATATATATGTGTGTGTGTGTGTGTGTGTGTGTGCGTGTGTGAGAGAGAGAGAGAGAGAAAGAAAGAGAGAGAGAAGCAAAGTATTTCTATTATAGTAAATGTTTAAATGAGATTAAAAAGCATTAGATATTTTCATTTTATCAATGTCAAATAAATATTGAATAAAAGAATCAGTGTTCAATGGATGGAAATAAAAATACTTGGATTTGTACATGACGAAATTCAACGGGTGAAATGCTTCAAACACCCTCAAAAACGAGTCTGGTGCTGAACAATCCACAAAGATTAGTAGATTTATCGGAACTCCAAAATAGATTCTTTATAGTCCTGATTGATAAAGTGGCAAATAATATATCATTTATATGTGAAAGAAAAATATATCATATTCAAAGGAAATTGTCCGAAGTTAGTTTGAAAACCATCATCCACATACAAAGTATCTACTTATAAACCAGACAATATTGTATTCAATTGGTGTTCGTTTTATTTCAGTCTCTAGGGTCCTTAGTACTAAAACTGATGAGTTTGTAATTTATTATACAATCAAATGCAGCAATTTCATACAAAAAAGTAAATTCTATAGTAATGTAAATCACTTTTTGGTAGTAAGTAATTCTATTCTCGATAAAGAAAAGTAAGATATTATAAATACCAGTAGAGGGGCGAAATCTATCTCAAACTATGATTTTAGTGCTCTTTACATAAATCATCATGGAGGTCTTATTAAAGAATGAAATGAAATAATACACTGTACATTTGCAGGAAGAAATAGTAAGTATAATATAGTTTCACAAACTCAAAAACTTTCTGATGAAAAACAAAAAAAGGCAAGACTTACTTAATGTACTCTACCCTCAAAGCGTTATCTGTCATCGTATTGAGAAATGTTACTTTAAAATCGGAAATAAAATATTTGATTAGATCATTACTGTCCTTATGGGAATCGATCCTGCTCCCTACTGGGCAAATTTGATTTCACATGGATACTAATATATATACATTCACGTCATCTTTAATTAGTATTTCAATTCGGACTATCCTCATCTTGGTTGTACTCTACATTAGGTTAGTGTGGGGAAGTAACGAACCTAACACTTTATTCAACCGACATATTGACCGTACTCCCCTCTTAACATTAGTAGTAGTATTATTATTGTTTCACACTGGGATTGAACTTAGAACCATCAGATTACTTGCAGTAATTCAGGCTGATTCTGTAATCACTATGCAATGTGTCCATGTGGACAAACAGTAATAATTCTTAGAAGCCTTAAACCTCAGGTGACAGTTTTTTTTGTTTTGTTTTTTTGTTGTTTTTTTGGTATTTGATGTTACTGTTTTCTGTCTTTCATTATTAGAGGTTCTTATGTGGTATCCATTTCAATGCTAGGATTACTGCGGCAGTTTTTCTTGCCTAGCATATAGGCCAACTCTTTCAATTTTCGAATCTTCCCGTATTCTTCCTGATCAATTATTTCAACCTCGTTCCACAGGGGTAGGTGGTCTCCCTTTTACCTCCATACGTGATCAGCTATACCCGATTTGTTAGTTTCACCTTTGCTCACCGCTTTTCGGTGTTCTTACACCCGAACCTTCAAGGGGCGACATGTTTCTCCTGTGTATTTGTGACCACTGCTGTGTATACTCAATACCATGCATGAAATTAGGTTGTTCTTTAAATGGCTGCGATATAATAACACTAATAATGATGTTAATAGTCATGCTGCTACTACTATCATCAATAATAACGAGAAAATTAAGATAACCATAGTGGCTGACTTTTGTATGCCTCTATGTGGGATGTTAAATTATTAATAGAAGTTTCAAGCGATGCTGACAATTTACAGGGACTTCATGTTTTCTATTCAGTAATTCTCTTTTGAAGTAAAAAAAGGCATAGGGAGCATGATGTTTTAATGTTTCGGCATATGATGTTTGTTTAAATAGTTTCCATTTTACTGTTGGTGCGATGTTGCTGTCTGTTAGATCCCAATAATGTGTGAATAGTGATGTATAGTTTCTGTATTTATCGTTTGTAAAGGATAATGTATGGTTGGCTAATCCTGATTTAAAGGGTGTTTTGATATTCCTATACAATATTTTGCATTTAAAGGTTTCTCTTGGGTTGATATTTCAGCTTGATAAACAATATTCGATTTGAGACATTTGCCTTGCAAAGGACTCTTTTTGTTGTTTATGAGATTGCATTTTTGTTTATTCGTATCTATTCTACTTGTGTTATTCCTCATTACTTTATGGTTATGTTTTGCTTTAATCCTTTGAAAGTTGTCTATGAAACTATAACAAATTTCATGTTTAACCTTATTAAACATTCTTGTGCGTTGCACGGAAGGGGCATTTTTCTATTAGTTTGAGGAATATTTTCCTTATGTTGTTTTTTAATTGAATAGCAGTGTATATCAAATTATTTTTCGACATCTACTCTTTTCCTGTCACTGTGTTGGATTTCACTTCATCTTCAAATACATAACATTATCAGCCATGAGGCAGATTCAAAAGATTAATCACATACATGCATATGTGTGTATCCGTCTGTAAATTAAATATAGAATTATATATTGTTATGGAATCAACCATTTCTCTCGGCACAGAGAAAATTTGAAAATGGACGTGTTTATCTGAATCATGATAAGTTAAATAAAAAAATTGGAATTGAATTTACGTAGCAAGACATTCAATTGGAAAATATTAGCAACAGGATAACAGTCTCTCTCTCTCTCTCTCTCTCTCTCTATATATATATATATATATATATATATGTATATATATATATATATATATATATATGTGTGTGTGTGTGTGTGCGCGTGCGCGTGTGTGTGTTTTTGCGTACGCGCGCTTGTATGTGCTTGCCTCCGTATATTCATGCATATTTATGTCTTTGTTTACGTGCAGTTTTGTATTTGGATGTGTGTGTCTAGCATTTTTGGGTTGTAATTACATCCTAAAAACTTCTCCTCTATCCTACCCTTTTCAAAATGAAACCTTTTTTTCTTTTCAGAAAATAATAATTGTATGAAAGAAAAAACTGACTGGCGGAAGGACAGCGAGACGGACTGTCGCTTCGTGGCTCACTCTAAAATAATGCCCTAAAATTGCCGGAATCTTATCTTATACAAAATACAACCGATTGATATTGACAATACATATATATATATATATATATATATATATATATATATATATATATATATATATATATATATATATTGATATTGATATTGATAATATTATCAAGCAATTGATAGTATCTTTATGAGTACAAAAAATAAGCTTCGGACTAAAGGTTTGTAAAAAAATCTTTTGATGCTCCCAAATGACTTGGTATTGTTGCACATTGGTTACGGTGATCAAGTATCAATTGTTTGTCCTAAACCACAAGTGCAAATATCCATGCATACAGCCACGGGGAGCGAGAAGCCAGAGGGAAGACAAACAATATATTATGGATGTTTACCGGTGCGCAAACCTTTAACAAAAGAAAGACGTGTTATCTTTTCACGATGAACTCAGCTTAACGGTGTTACTGTTTTCCCTGAAATAAATTCAGTCTGAAAAGTGTAAACAAAAGATATTGTTATTACTTCCGGAGGGAATATAAGATGCCTTGGAGAGCGGAGAGATTTCTTCATACAAGGCAGCATAGAGGGAATCTTGAAAAGAATGTTAAGAGCTAAATTATCTGTTTTTCCATTAGGCGATGTGGGTGGCTTCAACTTTGGTGAACAAAGTCACTTCATCTAAGGAGGGTTTAAAATACACTCCACTCATAAAGTACGGAATACACTTCCTCTATAGCAGCCATTCTTCCAAAAAGCACTCTCTCTAAAGCAGCCTTTCTCAACCAGGTGGTTTGAATAAATAATGAATCAATTTCTGATTTCAATAGTGGCCCTCTGAATACAAAAAGAGTTCTGAAGCGCATTCCTGCCAAAGAGATTGAGAGCAATTGTTCTAAATAATCAAAGAGCATAATTCAAAAGTTGATTCCTAAAAGATGCTGATTGTTGCGGGGCGGCAGCGTAGGAAAAACGATTATCACTTACAAGCTGCTTTTTTATAGGAAATCTCTTCTTCCAGATAGCAAGGTGTACATAAATATATATATATGCTTCTAAGTGCAAGCTTTACTGGTCACATAACTATCATGTCATACCTAACTAAACTCAGGCTATCTACTTTCAAGTACAAACATAACTGTCTGCTTGGTGCTTGTCACAAATCAATCATTTTTCAGGATTTTCGATTCCAATATGAAATACCAAATGGAAGATTGATTCGATGTCAAACAATCTGAAGTCTTTATTAAGAATTCAATAATCAACATTCTGTCGCAGATGATTTTCGCCATGATTGTCCGGGGCTCCACTGTCACTTCACACCGAGTTTGAATGCTTTGAGATCTTGGATCAAAAGTCAATTAATCACTTCATAAGGACTGTGTATTCCAACCATGGATTTCAGTATCGCCAGGTGAGGTGAGTTCGATGCTGTCCAGCGAAGAGTTTGAGAGAAATCAAAGATGTTTATCTCAAATTGATTAACCATTTCCAATAACCCATATATATCCGATTGGAGATTCTAATTGCACCAGAGTGCTATTCTCGTTGTGTAAAGGAAGATAATACCCCCAACAGATAAATCGGTTAAAATTGCAGCTAAAAGGGGCTAAAAGATTTTATCATCGTTTTTTTTTCTTCAGATTGTAAACTATCTTTATATGCTGGAATATTCAGACTATTATCCTTATTTCGATTGTTACAGTCACAGCCTTTCCGCCATTTTGCCCTCCGGCCTTCTCAAGGAGAAAATACTAGTGTCAATGTTAAATGGGCTGAAAAGCTATGTTGCAAGGATGTCTTACACACACACACACACATATATATATATATATATATATATATATATATATATATATATATTTGGGAAGAAAGGAAAAAGAAAGACAGAAATGAAGAAAGGGAGGGTTGTACAGTAAAAAGCTTGGACAGAGCTCGAGTATGTTGTCTATACAGAGTTTTTTATGTACAATGGTTATTCAGAACTTGTTTCAAAGCAAAAAATTTTTTCTTCAGCGGAACGGTTTGATTTCTTCAGTGCAT
>OY735210.1:63033472-63045972 GCA_963457665.1 Thysanoteuthis rhombus | reverse complement strand
TGTGGTTTACATTTCCGCTTTCATTTCCCTTCCTCTGTTCGATCACTGTTAACAATTAGTGTTGCAGTCTTCATATTTCCAGCACTTTCCTCAGTATCCGCGCAGTTCCTAGCAGTGCCGTGGTCTGTACAATCTCAATCATTTCCTTTATCCCGATCTCCTCCAGTCTCGCCCTCAGTGTCTTTGGGACAGTTCTTAGTACGCCTACTATGACTGGCACTACCCTGACTTTCATGTTCCACATATTTTTTCAGTTCTCTCGCTAGATCCTAGTATTTTCCCTTTTTTCACCTTCTTCTTTTTTACTCTATGGTCTGCAGGTACAGCCACGTCTATTATTCTGGCAGGTCTTCTTCTTCTTGTCAACGATTATCAAGTCCAGTCTTCGTGCCTGGATGAGGTGGTCGGTTTGGATGTCAAAGTTCCAGAGTAATTTTTTGTGCTGGTACCACTTTTCTGCATGGTTAATTTTTTTTTTTGCTCAGTTCCCAGTGTATAACTGGTACCACCCTATCCTGTTTTTGTTCATAATCCTTCTGTGTTCCGTCGATTTTTGTTTTGATATAGTTTGTTCTGGCGCATTTGTTTTGAGCTGACATGCTGAGCTATTCTCTCTCTTCAGATTTCATTTTTGTAGCCATGTCCTTGATCACTCGTCTGCCACACCCTGTATTTGTCTTTTAAATTCTCCGTATAGTTTTTTCTGTTCCCATTTTTCTTTCTTTGTTTGCTGTGCTACTCCATTATTTTCAACTTTTTGAGTGTTCGTTGCGCTACTTCGTGCACTCTTTATGATGTCTTCACTATTTTTGCACATACTTCTGTAGATTTGCTGGAGCCCTCTGGACACAGTCCTCTATGCTGATCAGCCCCCTGCCGCCTTCTTTTCTCTTCACGTATAGTCTATCTGTGTCATCTCTGGGATGTAAGGTGTTACGCATTGTCATAAGCTTCATCGTTCGCCGGTCCATTGATTGGAGTTCTTCATTTGTCCATCCAATGAATGGTCCTGTGTATTTTACTATCGACACGGCCCATGTGTTAATTTTTTTTTATAAGATTTCTGCTGTTTAGTTTGGTCTCTAATATTTTCTTTATCCTCCTAAGGCATTCTCTTTTTATTTTCTCCTTCATCTCTTCCCATCTCATTTTGACACATTCGAGAACTCCAAGGTATTTGTATCGGTCTTGTGCAGTAAGTGCTCTGATCTTCCTGTTGTCCTGGAGTTCGATTCCTTCAGCTGTTACGAGCCTTCATTGGTGCATTAACATAATTGCACATTTTTCTGTCCAAACTCCATCGCAATGTCATCACTCTATTCTTCCACTTTGTTGATCAGCATCTCGAGCTCTCCCCTGTTTCGTCCATGTACATTAGGTGGCTGACTTTCCCTTTTGTTTTTGAGAAATTATATTTTTTTGCTGTTCTTCAGGATTCTATTGAGCGATATTATTATTATTGTTGTTGTTATTATTATTATTATTATTAGTAGTAGTAGTAGTAGTAGTATCAATAATAATGATAATAATAATAATAATCCTTCAATCAGTAAACTGACTGTGAAGTCTTAACAAAAGGCAGAGAGAGAACTTTTTAAAAATGAAAGCTGTCCCTTGGAGGGTAGATTTTTGAAGAACTCAGATGTCTGTCTTTATGTCCAACTATTCAATATGCCATGGTAGATAACTTCTCGAGCCCTGTGCTCCGATTACAATTGACTAGACTTTCACTTACCATTACCAAATTCTTCAAGTGTATTATTATCCAAATTCAAAAGAACCAACATGTTTTTATTGAAATTTCCCGCGCACCAATTCTTGAGAAAAGCCTATCATTGATTAAAAGTGAACAGTTTTATGCCCTGGTCTTCGGCAGATATATTCATCAATGTCAATTAGAGTCTCGTCCGCTATTTTATGGTCTGTAGAGGACTTAATCACTGAATATTACTTTTGTCTTTGTTTTGTTTATTTCCAGGCTTACTTTTTACTCTCCATATTCATATCAGTTAAGAATTGTCAATTCTTGCGATGCTTCTGATTTCATGGAAACGTCATTGGCAAATCTCGAGTGCATCAAATATTCATCATCTAATATTCATTCTTATTCCCTCCCAGTCAGTTTACAAAGACATTCTTCCAAGTCTTGCTGTAAATAGCTTGGGTGATGTCATATCCCCTTGTCTTACTGATTTTTCCATCTTTATCTCCAGTAACTTTATCTGGATTGTGTCTTCATGTATTATATTTATCGCAGTGCATTTTCGGAAATCTTAGGAATAGCTTATCCGTAATTTTCGTTAACACCATCTCCATGCATAGAGTTGAAGACGTTGTCATATGTTCTACCGTCTCCAATGCTTTCTCATAATCTACAAAGGCCAAACAATGTGGTTTGTAATGATCTAATGACTTTTCGATTTGTTGATTTATGGCATGTACTTAGTCCATTATTGCGTAGCTACTGTTGGAAGCTGTCTTTTTGCACAGTTGGTTTTCAGCTACAATTCCTGTTTGTGTGTGAGTATGTTGGTGAATAATTTACACATGTACGATGATAGTCTAACAGAGTGTTGATTCCCAAGGTCAAGATTATCTCTTTTTTTCAATGGTAAGATCATTATTCCTTGACAGATTTTAGGTTTATTTTCTTCCTCGTATTCACTGTGTGAATAGTTGTGCCATTCCTTTGTGAATATTTCTACTGCACCCTCTGGTAGGTTTACCGTTATGCTATCTTCACTGAAAGTTTTTTCTGAGTTTCATAATCCGTACTACACACGCTACTTCGTCTTCTTTTATATCTCAGATATATCTACTAACTTATCAGTTTGCAGTACTTCTGATATTGAAGGGTACCAATATCCATGTCATTATCATCAGTTTTTCGACGGCCTTCGTTGGACATAGACCTTTCCCAATATTCGCCACACCTCTCTATCATGGGCACTGCAGAGCCAGTACTTTCTGAATTTGTCTAGCTCATCTCTCCATCCAATATTCAGCCGGACTCGGTTGCACGTGTGATCACTCGGGATCCATGTCTTAATAAGAACTGGTATTTCAAATTAAAAACCCTTTCCAATGATCTATTCGGTGAGGAATTTTCAGAAAACAAAAAAGACGTTTGTTTTAAACATAGGAGAAATACTCAACTTTCCAGCGCCGTAGATCCATTGATGTGGCCTTTTTGGCGTGGAACATACAATCATACATACCCAGCCAGCCAGTCAGCCGTCCGGTTAGCCAGCCGGTCAGCCAGCCAGCTCGGATTGGTAGCAAAGTTATGTTCAGGCCACGCAATTGGTTTTCTAGATATCCAACATGATCGGATACTTTACGAGCAAACCCTGCACAAAAATAAAAATCGAATATTATCAATGTTTATATGTTGCTGTGATCACTATCTTATTATCAATGCCGATTTGATTATTCCATTCAATTAAACGTAATTATGTCCAATTCTTCACGTCCTCAAGAGGCAATTTGTTTGAGTACGTATAAACCTCTCAACGTTTACTGTGTTTTATAAATAGCATTTGTTGAAACAAATCTTTCTGCTTAATAGTCGTCAGTTGAGCTCACAGGTAATAATCAATTAATTAATCTCTCAACTAATAGATATTTAATTAATTAATCTCCCATGTAATAATTAATTGATTAATCCCCAAGGTGATAATTCTCTGCCAAATGTTTGTCTCGATTTCCATAATTCAAGAGAACTGATTCACCGAGGGGACTAATAGAATGTAATCAACAGTAAATACTTACTTGATTACTTACTTAACCTCAAATATAGATATTGTAAACATGTATGTGATAATTAACATCATTATTATTATTATTATTATCATTGTATTTTCATACCAGTTGCCTGGTGGTTGTCGCTGAACTAAAGGCTCTGACGGATCAATGAGAGGCAATTTTTTTTTCCGAAGAAAAACCTTCACAGGACATCGATAATTGGTGAAACTGACGTAGTGTTGATATAGTCGTTTGTTGATTGTGAATGCACAGCACACAAGAACATTAAATTTCACACCACAGCCGACTGAATAACCTCAAAGGAGAATTTCTGTTCGTCCATGCGCGCCAATGCCCATTCTAATTGATCGTCTTATTGTATCAAGGTGGCACAACCGGTTTTCAAAATATTCAAAAGTGTCCGGATAGTATCCGGACAGACCACATATATCCGATGGGTGATAAATAACTTTAGTTTAACTGTATATTTGGGAGAAATATATTTGCGAGAATAATGATGATATCTTAGTTGTCAACATATGCGGAAAATCTATGAATTCAATCAATATTAGATACCACGGTGAAGATACCAAAAAGGAGATTGGATGAGCTGGAAGGAATGTGACAATGCAGACCACATCATTACCATGGAAGTGTTTAAGCATAACACGATGATACAGCTGAAGTCGATCTCGGAAGAGGACTTTGAAGATTCTTTGGAAAGGTAGGGAGATAATAGGAAAATGTAGGACGTCCTTAAGTGTAGTGAGGCCCCATTACCCTTGATAGACTATACGTTCGTTTATATCAAGTAGTTGTATACCCCTCAGACAGGTGTCGTATCTATATCCAATGTTACTTGTGAAATTCATTGGACGATTTCCTTTATATCAACAAAAAAATGTTACTAATACGTTCCAGTGTAGGGGAGGTTGAATATTCTTTTATTCGTTGAAGCCTCCTGGATGCAGTGGCATTACGGTTAACGATTCAGAGAATGGAATCGGCGGACAGTTTGCGTTCACTTTGCACGAATGCACTTTGGAAAAGCATGAATCCATTTTTCCATCCATGGCAAGATAATTGGGGCCCTTTTTCCCTCTCTCATCATCTTGTTATGGGGTATCTGAGACTGAATGGACTTTTGGATGGAAAACTCCTTCAATCGAAGTAAATCATTGGAACAAATCTCCATTATATCTTTGTAAACTGTGTCTACAATCAACCAGTTACCAACTGATTCAATAGCAGATTTACTGCCCCATTTAGACGCTTCACTTAATTTCCAAAGATATTATCTTTGTATGGCCTTATGCCAAACTTGATCAAACGAAGAAAAATTGCAACAATTCCGATAAAGAGTTTCTGCCTTATACAGCAAAGTTCTATTCATCTCTTCCCCAACTTTGTCGACAACCAGTTATCGAATGAATTGACCCAGACACCTGATCCAAACTTATTTCTAATCAATATTGATCATCACCTGGATGTTTTGCGGTTTAACGTTGACCTTTTAAATGCTCCAGACAGAGGCTCACTCTCACTTTGAAGTCAACAAGTAGATCAGAATTGTCTACATTCACTTTGTACTAATGCCATTGGGAAAGATATACATCGACTTGCTCAGTAAGCAGTGGGTAAATAGTGGGGCAACTGTAGCCCTTTATCCCTGTAAAGAAATTCCACTCAAGCCTGAGTGAAGGAGGTGGGTTGGGCTTGCGACAAGATACTCCCCTCCGTAAAACCTACTGGCTACAGAAAATGCAGCATCACCACCCCAGCAATTGTCTGCATGCATGTGTGGTTGTGGTCCAGTGCTCCTCAGAGAGTTCATAAAAAGAACCACAAATAACAACAGCGCCAACCAAGTTATACCGGTATTTATTCATGAGAGAACGACTAAAACACTTTTGAGAAGAAATTCCCGAATAGCAGCTTAAATATAACAGTGGAACACAATGTCCATATCATGTTCTTCAATAGACTCTAATCCCTTGATAGACTTATCAAATCTCACCTTCCATTTAGCGTTTCTAGACATCGCTTCTGCTTTATTTAGATGTGCTTCTGACTTCCTCAATAAGTCAAGTACCACTGTAAATTTACATTAACACAGAATGTCACCCTTTATTTGGCGTTTCCAGATAACTTTTCCGTTCTTTGGGGGGGAGGGGGGTTCAGATATGCTATGGACAACCTCGAAAAAGTCAAGTGTTATAGGGTATTCGCATAATGACTGAAAATAAAGATTTTCACAAACATGAGAGAAGCTTGTCATGTATAAGGTACCAGCTTCATTAAAAGACGTCTAACTGAAGTTTTCAGACCAAGTAGAATGTTATGTAAAGTTTTATGGGACTTTTTTCCTCATCATTGCTTATTTTTTTAATACAACATTCCGGCTGTTTTACGCTACGGCTGTTTTCAGGTGATGAGTTGGTGTATTTTCGACCATTGAGAGGGGGAAGCTCGTCCTGGCAGTTGTTCATAACGTTTGAATTCTACAGTTTAATATTGTCTGGTTGATTTTATCATTCATTCATAGTTGCTGGCCGTAGTTGTCTGGAGCTGATACCATGGGGAAGGGGTTTTTGGGAGCAAAAGAAAAACATCTCCATTGGACAATGATAAAGGCTACCACTAGATGTTGTTTGGAAGCAGAGCTTGATCACTCAACGAAAAAATAGTAAATGATAACAGTGGGAATGACCCATGTGGAGATCGATGTTTTCTTCTGCTGATGTGGTTCAAGGGGATAATTTTCAGATTCTTACATTGATCTAACCTAAGTTTATTTTCAAAAGTGTGAGATCGTATTTGTTTACAAATAAATGATCCTTTTGGGGGTTGTCTGCATCCTAGGGACACTCAATTACTGACATGTACCAATACAAACCTTTTTATTTGCCCCTTTCCCCCAACAAGCACCTCCTTCCATGGTATCAACTCCAAACAACTACGGATTTTTTACACCAATTACCACCAACAACTGTTCGAAATAAAAAAATCCAAATCTCAAAGACTGCCCTTCCCCCCCCCCCCACGTTTCGACGGTAGGAAATACACTCAATTCTCACCTGGAGACGGCTGTTGGGTACAACAGCCGAAACATTGTGTTTGAAAATCAACCAAGATGAGGACAAAAGTCCGCAGGAAACATTACAGAATGATATTCCCTCAAATAAAAAATTCAGACTGAAACGATCAGAAGGTTGATGACTCTTCTCAAGGTTATAAACAATGATTTGTATTGTTTTCTTTCAAACTAACATAAATATTCAATACAACGCTATAAGTTCCATGTTTTAAATTTTTGAAAATGTTTGATTGCCCGAATTTTTACGAAAATTATGTTGTCTTTCATCTTACAATGCTGACCTTGTGTTACTAAGCTTGTTACAAAATCCTTCCAACATTCTTGAGGTAGTTTATGTTAATCGGTTGTCTCATCAGGATCAGCGAAGAAATCAGAGGAAATGATTCTTACAGATGTTATGGGAAGCTTGAGCTCAAAATAACTGAACAATAAGTATGACGTAAATTCGATGATTGGATGCATTTTCAGGTTTTTTTCTTCTATGCAATTACATTTTATTCGTTCATCGAACAATCATAGTTGTCCTGTTTCGGCCATTGTTGAATATGCCCAATTACAAAGTTTTCATTTGGCTGAATATGGCCGAATATGGCCGAATATGGCCGAATATTAACTGTTTATCAGTGTTACTAGAACGCATCGACAATCAACGGTAAACACGAGCTAATTAGAAACAAATGGTTCGAGATAAAGTATCGCTGAACGCTTGTGTTACACTAGATGCATCATTTAATGGTGAAAAGAAACTTGGCCAAACGAAAGGTTATTGACATGTGTGTGTGCAGGACTTTAATACTAACACATAACATCCTTTTCCTTCTTTCTATCCGCTGGGTCTACGATAGTAATCAGATGTCTCTAGAAAACCTCAAGCGTCGGCGATTAGAACGAGACACAATAGCAAGGTTATCAGAACCATCTCTTACCCGACCCGAGGATAATCGCAAAAGATTACTTATCCTTTGATATGTCATTGTAAACCATTTTCATCCCTCTTTACATCTGTCAGATTCATGATAACAATCAGGTGTCTTTCAAAGGGGTCATTAGAAAGACACTAAGAAGGTTATCAAAAATGTCTCCACCTATCCACTTCCCTATACTTACCTGAACTGAAGATTTCTTTTCCTTTGATATGTCATTGTAAAGAACCATTGCACGGTCATGAGATGAAGAATTGGAACGATAATTCTTTAAACGCCTTTAGATTTGTTTGTTGGAAAATTGCAAAGATTTTGATAAAAATCGAAGCTTCAAAGGAGGTTCTCTTGGCAATAAAACTGTCGGCAAACAATTTGGAGAAACTATCATAGAAAGCGTCTGAGAAGGAACTACTTTCTACTCTTGTTTCAATCATTGTTTGTTGTTTGCTCAGAGGAAAAGATATTCGGTGGAAATGTTTTGAAAGGACAAAGAAAGACGAAGAAATTAGTCTGTAAAAACCGCATGAAATGATACAATTCACTTGAATTGCAAACAATTCTCTTTTTTTCTTTTCTTTTGGTTGCAACTTTCTTGAACTAGATCAGGCTGCATCAGGGAAGCTTTTGAACGAATATAAAACATTTATCCAGAATGAAAGTAAATCTATTCCTTTCCCCAAAGTTTGGGGAAAATTCAAAAACAGAGAAATGTACAAATTATCAACATAACCATTCAACTCTCTACGAAACCACTATACATACATAACCGTGATTTTTACCTGGTCTTCAACTCCAACCATAGTTAACCAGATATATTTCTATTTATCTATGAATATCTGGAAAAAAGCAAACACTGCTTGATTGGAATTTCCTCTTCTATGTGAGGCAAATGGAGAGAAATAATTTTCGTACGTTTGTGTAAGAGAAACATAACTTTAAGCACAATAATTAAAGCTTCTGTTTCTAGATTCGAACATACCTCTCACCTTCCGAAGGAAAATTTTTTTTCACCTGTGAGTGATCCAAGTATTTCAGTAAAAAATAGTCCTAATTGCTTCCAAAAAAACCGTCGGCCAAATCTGTCACGTAGGTCTCTTCAGTTTTCAAGTTGGTCAAGCTAGTTGGCTGAAATTAGGGGACTGAAAATTTAAACAATCACCCCTCAATATGTCTAGAGAAAAACGATTTTTTTCATCCCCTTCCTAGATAAGCTTTTATAGTGTGGTTCAATTTACGATGTAAGTTTATGATGAATTGAGCCTTTAGTTTATGTCCAATCACAGTCATATTTGTTTATCGAAAGATGAGGCTTTTTTCGCCTAACGATAGCGTGAGAAAATATTTACTCATTCATTCCTCTTTTTCCTTTCAAATTTTCAATTGATCACCCCTAACATTGCATGATATCTAAATATGTTGGTCACATGACAGTTTCTTTTGAGTGACTGACTAGACTTGTCATAAAAGTATCAACCAATCACGACCGCTAGCAAATTTAATGAGGCATCGTTATACATGCTTTTAATCGAGGACGCTTTAATTCATGTTATGGCTCCTACTGTAATATTGGCTTAGTTGCTTGTTAGGTTCATATATGTTGTGTGCAGATTGCTGGAGGACGTCTCTCAAGCAGTATATTATTGTTCTGCTTGTTTGTACGCACTCCCTGAAAATCGAAGCGGCAACAGGGGTGGGGTAGCTTCTGATAAAATATACGTTGAAATCGATGAGGAATAAATAAAAGAGTATTTTGCGAATTTAGTTTAGCTTCTCACATAATATCAAGAATGGGTCAAGGAATGAAATTCTAATCCAGTAAAAAATGTAACTTTTCAAAATCACAGACGAACCAAGTAGAACTGCAACTTCTATAAAATAATTTATTCCAGAAGGTCATTCCAGTTGTTTTTGTTTCTGCTTTTTCTTTTTATTTTATTTCCTCTAAAGGTCTAAATACACCAAAGGATTATGTTAATGCGCACACGCATGTGTGTGTGTGTGTGTGGATGCGTAAAACTTTAATCTAGTACCAAATGCATCGATCCCTTAGATTTTGAAAGTCAAGTTGACTTTAACTTCTTTTCTCTACTCTGATCAAAATGCAGAGGTAGGTCCTATTTCCAACGCATGCGCAATAAATCTAAGAAGCTTATTTTATCGATTGAAAAGTAAAGTTACTTACATTCCCTTCTTTTTTGGATACTGCTCCCACCACTTTGAGTCAGGCATGCTTTTATTTCCAATCATTTTCAACCAAATCTTTCTCTCTTCCTCTTATACAACCCCATCGATCTTAGAAGCAGCCTGCAGAAACTGCTTTGCTTAAACTCTTTTACCTCAGATCGAAGTGACATTCCGATCGTTTTCTCTCTAACTCTGTACCTGACAATCTCCCCTTTACTCTCTTTGACCACATCCTAAACTCAATCACATCTTTATGTACGATCGATCACTCTAGGGTTAAAAGATATAAGCCCTGACCTTTCACCTATTTTCCTCGATCCGGACATGTCAGCCTGAAGAGTTTCCAGTTACTTGTGAAGTGTAAAGTTACGAGCATTTCATCAATAGTTCGATTTTCAATTCATCTCGATCGACGGACTAGCGAAAGAAAAAAAAAGTACCCAAAGATGTCATAAGTTAACTCAACTCTTACTTATGTAAGTATATGGCTTAATGGCTGAAGTAGCTGCAATTTGCTGCTGGTTCCTATGGTCACTGATTAAAACAATGTACAAGCCAAGATTTCGAATGTTGATCGTCAAAATTCACGAGCCCTCCACACTTCGAAGATCAGCGAAGCACAATCTTCACACTTTATCTTTTATTTCTATTTCACCCTGTGGTAGATTAATCTAAACTACAAATACATACAGGTTAGTTAACTGAGATCTGATTCAAGCTGAGACAGTATGCTTTCACTTACCCAAATATCCTTGAAAAAGGTATGAATCCATCTAGATATGTGTAAGTATCAGGGAAAGCTTGGCTCATCAGCCTTGGTTGGCAACTAGTCTGAGAGATATAGGAATCTGTTTTAGCCTCCCTTCTGCTTTAAGCAAGAGATCGTGATTGTTGTCAATAGGAGTGAGAGTGAAGTTGTTCGTGAGTAACGTATAGCAAAGGAGGGTTAAGGTTCAAATAACTTTAGATTCTTCTGTGAATTGAGAACAACGACCCAAATATTTACCAAGATCAGCTAACCGGTTAGCAATCTTTCGGTAGAATAAGAATAAGAAAATCCCAAAAGTCCTAAAACTGAAAGGTTTACAACCAATGCATCCTCCCTATTTTAATGTATGACGCCTGAAGCATGGCATCTAACATAAAAAGCATACAACATGCACAGAAGAGAATCATGCTTGACCTAACAGTGGTCAGATATATTATAGAAATTATTTAAAATTTAGATAATCACTTGACATCTTGTCCTGCAATCATGTTCGAAACTGTGACCGACAGAAAATAAAATGGCGTAACAAACTGGACAAATTCAAAGAATACGGTTTCTGCGATGAAAGAGGTCTGGGAAATCTTAGGGAAGGTCTTTATTCAACAACGAACGCTTAGAGGCTGCAGCTACAACTGCTGCTGCTGCTACTGCTGTTTTATAGAAATAGAATGCTTATGGAGTATAGGGCTGCATTGCAAAATCAGTAGCAGGTAGGTTCGACGTCTTGGAGTTTTTAGTCTGACACCCAAGATGGACAGCCTTTTGGGGCTAAAATACCCCCACTACCCGGTTACCCATAACTTGGAGACGTGTATGCATGGCTTTCCCAATGACATTAAAGTGAAGTGAACGTAAGTACCCTTGGCCTAAATTTGAACTCATTTCGCTGATTCCTTTTCCCTAGCCATTAGGCGCTACAATACATTCATGCAGGATCTATTACTTTGATATGAGATTATCAATTTAGTTCCCCAAAGAAATTCAAAGAAATCCATCGAGTGTCTTTACCGCTTGCCATATAGACAAAATGCTTCTTGCTATGAAGGATCAAGTCAGAAATTGGAAGCAATGTATCCAGGAACGATGCAAGAAAAGATTCTTCAAGAGATTCAGAATGAAAGAATTCGGGTCAAAAGTAATTCTTCTATAAGCCACATATTGAAATGCATAGCTTGTTGCTTTGGTACGAATGCAAAGATTTCATTTCTTAGAGTCTTCAATGCCTATGGGAATAAAGTATGAAAATCGGGAAAGGGAGATTGTAATTATTCCAATGCAATTATATGATCTTTACGTTTGAAAGCCTATAGAATAGTCAGGCTTGAAAGAGTGTGAGGAGACAGAAAGATAAAGAATCAATAGAAAACGTGTGGAGATTCAAAGAAGAAGAAAAGGGAGAAAATGGGAAAGAAAGAAAGAAAGGAAGAAAGAAAGAAAATAGGATTGTCAGGCTAAAAAGAGTTTGGGGGGCAAAGAAATGGGGAAGTTGTATGGAAACATGCGTGGACGTAGAATATATAGAAAACAGAAGGAAAGATTGGAGAAGTTAAAACAATAACGGTTAAGTAAAGAGAAAAAACACATAAATAAACAAAATGGTTGGAGAAAATGCAAGGAAAAAGGAAACAAAAAGAACAGAGAAAGACAGAGGTGGTAAGGGAAACAGGAATAGACGAAAGAAGAACATTAAAAGGAAGAAAAAACGTGATTAAGGAAGCAAGATGGAATATTAGAGATAGAAAGAAAAGAGAAATAAGTTTGTGCAGAACAGAAATATTTAAGA
>OY735210.1:63008472-63028472 GCA_963457665.1 Thysanoteuthis rhombus | reverse complement strand
TGGATGCTATTCCTTTTGTTGTAATGCAGGTTATTTGAATTTACTTACGAAATATCAAGGTTGATTCTGTTGCATGGAGATTTCGTACGAACTGAGATTGAACTCAATTGGATTACAACGTTCAGACTTAGGCGTCAACGCAGGAAATACAAAATCATATTATCATGATTGACAATGGAAATAAATCGTGCAATCACGATCTGACATAATGTCAATTATATATATATGTATGTGTGTGTGTGTATGTGCGTGCGAATATATATATACATATATATACACACATATATATGTATATATATATATATATATATATATATATATATATATATATATATATATATATATATATCACCATGTTAGCTTCATCTTAGAAGTGCAGTTTATTCAGTTTACTTGTGCATGTATATTTCCTCCAGAATCAATCGCAGGAAAGTGAATATTCGATTTTATATGATGTTATTCCGTCGAAAATAAAAGCTGAATCTGATATTCACATTTGACATTCTTCACTTCTCCTATTTAATCCGGGAAAAGATACAGTAGAAGCTACGAAAGGTGGATCGATAATTCCACATCCTGGAACATACATAATTAGCTTTCTGAAATTTTCACCTTACGTTATATGATCTATGTGATTGATAATTATCACTTAATTAAGTGCATTGCCAAAAAAAGAAAAGATGCTGAAAATAGATGAATAAAATTTATTACTACGATATACTTTTTTTTTATTCTTATAGACACTAATTGACTCGTCACTTTCCTTACCCACTTTCAAGGCAGTGAAACATGGAAAAGGGAATGGAATAATTAAAACTCTGGAACCTTTTAAAACAAATAGATCTGCAAGTATTGTTGGAGTCAGGAGATACGTTGGAAGAAATGAATAATAAACCAGTTAGCGTAACGGTTGTACGTACAAACCAGCAGAATAATACATGAAATATATTGTTTGAAAGAGGCCCATTAGTGTGTGTTGACTGAATGCAATTCTGCTGAGAACAAAAATATATTAAAAACCGGGTTTTTTCAAACATCACGATGATCTGTCTGGCTGGCCTGCTGTGTATGTATGTATGTATGTATGTATGTATGTACGTATGTATGTGTTGTGGATACAGGTCTAGAGGACTAACAATTTAAACATTTACTTCTCATCGCTAGGAAAGAGGTTTAGGTTTGTTTTTGTTTTTTAAATAAAGCTTTTATCAGGGGTAGGGCTTCAATTCAGCCTCTCTATCCTTCCTCTTCGTATGTGTCTGGTTGTGTTCATGCTTGTTCTATTTAGATTTGGACTTTTTCAGCAAAAAGCGACTGGAGTAACTTGTTCATTGTTCACCACTTTCTCTAATTTTCAATTGATTATCCCTAACACGGTATGCTGCCAAGAGACAATGATAGCGTGACAGTTCCTATTGAGTGACTAACCACACATGTTATTTATCTCTTTGTCTCGATTGTTTAGCGATTAAAAAGACGGAAAGTTTGTTGGCCTGTGTGTCGGAACGAGGTGTTGTCTGAAATCATGAAAATTTATTATATGCAGAACGCCAATCATTTTAACCAATCTTTTGAGCGAAGTAAGAGAAATAATCAGAATATTCCCATTGCCACTTTTGAATGTTAACTAAATGCGATTCTGTTAAGTACAAACATACATCACTCACTTTTTTTTTTGTTGCTGTTGTTTAGCAATTAAAAAGACGGGAAGTTTGCAAGTCTGTTTATCGAAAGGATGTCTTGTCTACAATCATAAAATTTGATTATATACAGCACGCCACTCATCAATATTTTTGGTCGATTACGCCCATTCGTGATGCATTGTTCAATGAATTGCACCATTTCTGAGCAACGAGACAGAATGTTCAACGTCATTATGTAAATAGTCTACAAGAAAGAAAACAAATTAGTGTTCATTGAAATGTATTTATTTCTAACATTATTTTGTTTTCATTTTAAAATATTCAGACACAAAGCACGCTATCCTGGTGATAGATTCTATGCTTCTAAACCAATCTACACAGCATATCTGAGACAGCTATGTTTCCAAAACATAAAGGACAACTATTGATATAGACAGGAAAAAGGTCTTTCATCAAATAAACAGTCAGTTTTGTGCTGCAGCACCTTTTTCATTGAAGTGTATTCATTTCGAGAATTTATGATTTTCTTTCAATTCATATATATTACGAAGTTCCAAGAGGATAATAATCGAGTATTCTGGAAGAAAAACTTGTTTAAATGCAACGAATGTTGAGTTTATCAGTCAAGAACATGATCTTTGTTATGGGCAATGGCTGAAGTACCCAAACTCAACCGTTTTAAACTGGAAGAATCTGTGAAGTAACATTCATGTCTCAAAGAAAACCTGCTTAAGAGTGTCATATGTACAGCAAACGACAAATCACTGGGTTCAGATAAATATGTATTTGATCTAAAAGGAATTATCAGTATTCTACCGTATATATTGAACTAGTTTTCTTCACATATCAGTTCATTTTGGCGTATATCCATATATTGGTGTGTGTGTGTGTGTGTGTGCGTGCGTGCTTACTTGCATGTATTTGTATGTCACATACACTTAAATTCCACGTGTACATGCCTTTGTGTACTAGTAAATACATATATATGAGTATGTGTATGTATGTATGCGTGTGTTACATATACACCTATTTTATTATGTATATATATATATATATATATATATATATATATATATATATATATATATATATATATATATATATATATACATATATCAGATGTGGAATGATATGCATGCCATAATCACTCATTATATTTGCATGCTATACACATATTCAATTATATGTTGGTATATATGTGCATGTGCGTATGTCTGAGAGAGAGAGAGAGAGAGAGAGTGAGAGAGAGAGCGTGCATGTCTGTGAGTGTGTGTATACTTATACATCGTCTTTACAGGTACAAAAGCTCCTGTTATTAAATTACCATTCCGATCGCTTCTTGTGATCTTTCTAAGTAGTTTGTTTTGGTATTCAATGCACATTTTGTTGCTTAACTGCAGCCTGTTTTGTTTCTGTCTCCAGATAAACCTTATGACCCACCGAAACGTTGTTCCACATGGACGCCCAAGAACCTCATTAAGTCATGATTTATTTATCGACAAATTCGTTTCCGTCTCATTGAATTCTCCAAACGGCCTCTAACGATTTTGTAAATGGCATTTGCAGATACAAATCGCACTCTTCAACTGCGCATGCCTTCACGAAATAATTTGATATTTGAGTATTTTGGAATTAACTGCATGAGCATCGGTCAATAATCTACGATTAATGTCCGTAGTATTCTTTGCTGTTTAAGTTACGACTTGGTATGAAGAGAATTTTCATGTTTTTGGGTTTGTTTGGTTTTTTTTTAGGAATAAAGTAATTCCCATTCGACAGAAGAGCAGATACAAGTAAGTAGATTCTTGCAATTCTAAGGCATTATATCGAACTGGGTCTCAAAGCCTCTGACACTGCTAGTAGAATTCGGGAAGTGGGGGAAATGAAACAATATCTTATCGTGCTTTTCATTTGAAATAGACGATCACCGGTTTCCTAGTAGGCTGGTTTAAAACGCCGGTCATTAGCAGCATCAATAATATGATTGAGCCGTGAATCACCATTGAAGTAGATGATCCTAAATTCTTAGTTATGATTTCTGGAATATAAGAATCAGAACTTCAGACCTTTTTTGTACATATAGGGGTGTACTCCAAACTTAAAGGAAGTAGAACAGTAGGAATGAGTCGAAGTATGGACTTTTGCTCCTTCTTTTTGCTGGCAGAGTACTCTTTGTGAGTACTACTAAATGGGGACTGCTTCGAAAAACACAATGGAAACAAGGGGGTTCAGGTAAATACTATTTTTCCTGGTCAAATTCCTTGGGTATGGGGGTAGAACCTTGTTATATATCTATCCACGCATAACACATACACACAATATATATATATATATATATATATATATATATATATATATATATATATATATATATATATATATAACCTATAGAGACACTTGGAATTAGGGAGGCTTCATGAAGAGTTTAAATTGAATTTTATGGGTTTCGTTGGTTCTCATAGATCCTGTCTTTCTGATTAAACCTAGAGAAACCAGAAAAATGTGTTTCAATCTCAGATCCTCGAGACGCCTTTGAAGCAACCAAACACAAAGATTCAATAAGGCATTTCATTTGCCTCCATCAAAGCAGTAAAAATGAATAAACCGAATTTTCGTCTTTCAGTTAATCGTGAATAGTAGAAAATGATCATCACTCAAAAGTCTCAAGTATTTCTATTTCAAGATTTTATTCGTCTTTCTTAACTGATGAAAGGATATTATGTATTTTCTACAACAATGTCTTGATTGTTTTCGTTTGAAGACCAAACAAAATCCTCACTCACTTACAGAGAGAGGGAGAGTTAATCAGTCCTTCTGCTGCCAGCAGCCCTTGACCGTCCATGGTAACCCGACTACTCAACTACTCTACTCTTCTTCTGTTCTTCTATTCGTGACCAGCCATTGGCCCTCTAACTTATAGGCAGGTTTTTTTTTCTGTATCATTATCTCTTTTGCTAAATTAAGTTACACCGTCTTCTTGTACCTGACAAATGAAATGCTCATCTTCCCTTTCCTATTCTATTTACTTCTTACTTTCTTTCGTTCCACACGCCACTAAACTTATTGCTTATCTTTCTTACTTCTGCCTAGAATCCTTATACACCGTGCCTTTCTTTTCATCAACCCCTTTTCACTTTCTTTCTCCTAATTTCTTTTTGATTAAGTGGCTGTGACTGGCTATCCATCAGCTGAGGTTCCAAGCGACCACACTTTATCTTGTTAATAAATGTAAATAAGACCAAGTAAGTGATTATAGTTTGAATATACTTAGACAAAAAGTATATTTAGCAAAAGTGTTATTTAAAAATGAAATAGAATATTTAAAAATAAAAATAAACATCCAATTAGACGGTCCCCGATAACTCTCATACTGTAAATGGTAAACGCACAAAAAAACACAACCGTACTTATATTTGCACAGCACCTTGCGTACACGTGTAAGACTTAAAGAAAATCAGAAGAAACCCTGAACCACCCTCGTAGATATGCAAATGACGAGTTTCAGTTCTATAACAAAACCTGTTTTCTTTCACATTTAAAATCTGTTCTTGAATTATAACGATTAGCCATATACTTTTCGAAACTTGACACGATAAGCTGCAGAAATGCAATTAAATATCGAATATATGGCATCAAATGATTCGGACTAAAAATGACTCCTATAATTTAGCCAAACGTATCACTCCAAACTTCACACACGTTATCAATTATTTGGATCAATGAAATGATTTTTCTAATTATTTACATCAGCTTGTAAAAGTAGATGCTCTCTGCATTAATGAATTCTGAGATTAAAAGAGACAAATATTGATCTGATCGATTTGCAATCACCTTGCAAGATCTTATAGCGCCATTATTTGGAGAATTTGGTTGTTTTACAGAATTTTTTTTTCTTTCACTTGTACTCGATGTGTCGTCGAGTTGGAAACAGCAGTCACACTATTTCATGTAGATCGTAGCATACATAATTTATATGACAAGTGTGTAATTCATATAAGTGTGTTACTTTTTGTATAGCTACGTTCGGACGGACAATTACTGTTTATACTTTGATTGAACGAGCTGTGTCAGATAAAGAGATATGAAGAGATTGAACTAGAGATAAATAAAGTGAGTGAGTGAGTGAGTGAGTGAGGGGGAATATAGAATATATGTATAGACTGGGATAGATAATATGAAATAGGTACATCAGTATACATATAAATATACGTGTGTGTGTATGTGTGTGCGTCCATCCATTCGTCTTATCAAGGATACTCGACTTCGCCAGGGGATAAAAGAAAACTTCTTGAACGACCCGGAATGACCAGTGCACGCTTCTGCAACAGTTGAATATTCTTTAATGGCTATTATGGTCGAATTTGAAGTTTGTATTTCACTGTCAATGCCAGAATTCCTTTCTAGTACTTTTATATAAATATTGATTGCCGTCGTGCAGCAGGAATCCTGATGTTACCATGGGGAAGAAATAACTGCACTTTCAACAGTACAGAAATTGAAAAAAAAATGTTCTTTATTTCTTCATCCATGAAACAGTAATGTGAGAAGAGGTCGTGTGAGTCAAAAAATGTTCCGGTGTATTCATTGAGTGTACTCATTGACAGGTGGTGAGATTGTATCTTGACATAGGTGTCAAACACCCTTTGTCAGGTTCTTGCACGCTCTCAGGTTAACTTACGTAGAAACTCTGCGCACCCTCAATGAGGTCAATGTAATCTGTGAAGCTTTTCTCGTTAGTGTTATTAAAATGCGTGAAATGGAATTTTCGATTTCAGGTTTTGTTGATATTGTCTTAAATGATATTTGATGTTCTTTTCTTTTGTGAATGTACAACTTGATCTGGTGGATTCAATTGATAACATTTTTGTTCTTTTAAAAGTGGAAAAAATCAAAATGTGATTTGAATGTTCATGAATCGATACATGTAAATAACTTACTTTATCCATTGTTTCGTTCTTGCTTGCTCCATGTTACGCCAAAACGACCAAGTTGCCAATTTTGTACGAACAGTTTAATTTCACTTGATTTTCGTATAAACTGAAACGTATTAATGTAGTTCCTGTAAAATGTGTAAACTACATATTCAATAATTTTTCAAAGAAATGAATGATTAAATACGTGGATTGAAAATTGAAAAAATATGCATTTTCAATTTGATAAATATACATAATATCTTTACCGGAAGAATGCCAAAAAACAATGTCTTTTCTTAGAAGCAGATGTTTACGCATATGATCTTCGTTCTAGTGGAATATTTTGAGAAAATTAAAAAAACGACTTCCGCTAGAATACTGTTTATGGATGGCTACTGCTTTATCAGTAGTAATCAGCCATCGTCTGCGTTAACAAATTTTCTAGTGTTTGGTCACCAATTGAAATAGTCCTATTAAGAATGTTTCCGTGGCTTGATTTGTAGAGGTAGCCGAGCGCCTCCGAACATGTCACACGTTCAAATCATTGTTTGGACACTACTTATCTTGATATCTCTGTGCGTTGTATTTGCACACAATCATGATTACAGACAATCAAATTGATTTGTGTGCGTGTCTATTTCATTCACAATAATAATCCTCTGACTACATTGACATGAGGTGATGATTCCTTTTGTGAAAGTATGATTAGAAGCATCAGAGTTGAATTCAATGGAAAAACAGGATAACTACAACTATAAAACTAACTCGATAAATAATCATAAGAACGATTGAATCCTCTTCCTTCATTACTCCCTTCTTCCTCCTTTCCCCTTGTCCTTCCTCTTTTCAACCCTCACCTCTTTCTACTTTTCCTTCTTTTTCCCTTCATCCCTTCTTCTCTCCTAACCCTACTTCTCATCTTTCCTTTTCCCTTCTTTCCTTCTTTCTTCCTTTTTTACATTGTTTGCTCTTGTCCTTTATTTTTACCTCCTTCCATCTCCTTATTTCCATCTCTCCCTTCCTCCTTTCATTCCTCTCACTTTCCCCACTTACCCCTCTCTTCCTTTCCTTGGTCGTTTCCTTCTTTCCCCATAACCTTCCTCCCATTTTTCATACCCATCTCTCCCCTACCCCAGCCTTCTTCTCTCTTCTCCCATTCCATGACCCCCATCCTGGATTCAAACCAATATCTTCATGGAATCTAAAATCATTTTCAAATGTCAATTGGGAATTTCTATGACGAAAAATCAATTTGATATCAACATTATTTTTTTCTGATTTCTGAATTTATTGCAAATTTTAGAAATTGACCTTTTATCAGTATCATACAGTCTACCTCGTACGGATACATATACGCCTACACTTGCACACACCTTTGTATATACATAAATATTTCCACATGCCTAGTATTATATGCAGTGAAATATATGCATCACACACACACAAATATGTGATGTATATCTATCAATCTCTCTCCCATCTCTCTCCCTTTCTTTCTCTCTCTCTCATATATATATTTGTAGATAGAATGTGTTTATATATATATATATATATATATATATATATATATATATATATATATATATATATATATATATAGGTGTGTGTGCTAAATATATGCTACAAGTAATGAACAAATATTTATTCCAACAGGGCTCAATACTTAAAGTAGAGACGGTATATCGATTAAATACAAGTTTTATGTATGACAAGAGTATATCTAGCTCATATAGCAAAACAAAAGTATAGCATTGTCAAAGACAACATTTTCTCTATTAAACGATATTTATATATATATATATATATTCAAAGTTGTTTTTCATTTCATTTCCTTAATTTCCTTAATGTGCAAAGAGGGCACTCATTTGTGTATCCAAATTATCCTTTTATAATCGATGCCTTTTGCCTCAATGTATTGTCAACATCAATCAGGGATGATAGCTCATCATTGAAGTTAACTTTTGCTTTTGAACCATCATGAAACTCTCTCAGAATATCAATACCTGGGTGCAATATTTATCATGGCTGTTGATTCTCTATCCGCTCTAAACCACTGGGTGGAGTGCCATACGTTTATAACGGAGAACGCTATTTAGAAGAACTCTTAAAACACTCACCCAATGACTGAGAGCAGAGAATTATCCCAATAATTGCTGCATTCCTCTTCCTTGCCTCTATTCTTATATAATGAAATCTATCAAAACTTTATATATATATATATATATATATATATATATATATATATATATATATATATATATATATATATATATATATATATATATATATATATATATATATAAATAATGGTTGAGTTATGCTTTGGGGCGAGTTAGACTCCAAAAATTCATTTATCACAGCTTCTGACTGATAAAAAATTTGTTAAAGCTGCAAGAAGTCTTCTCTTAGCTGTATATTTGTTTAAACAATTTGCCATTTTCGATATCTGTGCACGTATGTATTCAGACAGAATCTCTATTTGAATAGGCCCACGCACTTGTTGGCAATTTTCTATTCATATGAAATAAGAAAGAAATAGAAAGATGTATTTCTCATTTATTACATTATAGATTTGTATAATCATACATTTCTCAATCAATGTATTCAGGACATTTTATTTGATAAACAAAGAAAGTTATGTTGATTCAATAAGCTCACCGATTTTTTAGTTTTTTTGATCTGGAACTATATATATATATATATATATATATATATATATATATATATATATGGGGGGGTGAAATAAGCGAGAAACTTTATTGTTTTTCGAAAGTCCCCCATCTAAATAGGAGGTTCAATTTGCAAAGTAAGTACATTGTAAATTGGCCCCTTAGTTTATGTCCAGCAGCATCCATGCTTGTTCCTTTTTTTAAATTCAGACTTGTTCAATGATCACAGTCCAACAAAAAGCAGAAGAAATAAATTATTCCTTGATCACCTTTTTCCCATTTTTGATCGATCACCCCAGCCCAGAATACAGCCCATAGACGTTGGTCTCGAGACAGTTTATTTTGTGTCAAATACCTGGCCTATATATTCTTACATATCTCGAGGTATAAAGACCTTGAAATAGAAATCAGTAGAATCTGAGAACTCAGGACCAAAATAATCCCCATTGTTGTTGGAGGCTTTTGATAACTCAGAAATAGGACCTGTGAAGCATTTTCTAGACTTTCAGATCGGATCAAAGTGTAACATCTGCACCATAGCATAGTCAGAGATGTCAATAAGAACACCGGTCATCCCATGGGCCGAACAATTGTTTGACAGGTGTGCTCAAGAGCGAGTGTGCAGGTGCAATGCCGTAGTCAATGAGAGCACAGTATTGCTCAGTGCATTTGAGGATATATGGATTCACCTTTAGGTTCCCAACTAAATTACTCTGCACAGTCGCAGGGAATCACTCTACCTAGGAGCAGCCCTCTCCCGTTGCATAAATACAGATGGGCTGGGCTTGTCCTGACAATTTTGTCACTTCAGTTGGGGGGACTGGAGCATTTGCAGGGGGGGGGTCTCCTCAATCCCACTTTGAAAACAATCTTATGTCACGTCTTGCACTTGTGGGCAGACAGGTAAATAGGGCCTACCTGGAAAGCCCAGCATAAATGAAATACAGAAAAAAGCTCTTACCTCCACTGCACATATTATTAGACAGTTTCTGTCATTATGAATGTGTGAACTTGGGTGGGCTGGATAGCTTAATAAAGTATAATCATAGTCAAAATATTAAAATAAGAGAATATTTTAAAGTAAATACATACACTCACGCACACAAACTCACACACATACACAAACACACACACACACACACACACACACACATACACACACACACACACATATATATATATATATTTATATACGTATATATATATATATATATATATATATATATATATATATATATATATATATATATATATAGTAACCTCGATTCTTACATACGATAGCCACTGACCCAAGTGTACTTGTTTGAAACAAGTAAATTAAAAAAAGAGAGATTCTAGAACTTTATTGAACATTTGATAATGACAAATTGTTGCCTCACAAAAACACACACACGTACCCATTTATATATATATATATATATATATATATATATATATATATATATATATATATATATATATATATATATATATATATATATATAAAGCAAATGATAATAAGTTGATCTCACAGACAACCAGTACGTTGGTAGTTTCTTTCGATTCATTTCCATATCTTGATTTCTTTTCCGATCTGGTCGCTGGTAACTGACCCTACCAAGAGTAAGGAATCCACTAGTTCAAGGCACTGATTATAGACATACCATCACCAAAAACACCGTTTCTTTCATCCATGTAAAGCGCCCGTATTTCATCATAATGTCAATTTAAATAAATAGAACAACAAGACAGCAATGTGTTTAGCTATACAGAAATTGGTGAGACCAGTTCAAACCCTGACTGAGATAATCTGCGTTCATTTCACACTAATGTTTGTGATGAAAGCCCCGAATGTATCTATTCCCCTGCAAACAATGCATAGAATAATGAGTGAAATGAGTGACGCCAGTTTGGGTACTTGTGCCCACCAAGTCCATTTCCATCTATTGCAATCTACAAAGAATCTTGAAGTCTGGCCGAGACAGAGGAACACGGAGAAAACTCATTATATTTAATGGTTACACAACGTAGCTAGCGTAAAGGCAATATTCATTTCTTTGTCTACTACACATTTACAAACTGCGCACGGCTTCAAGCCTGGACGTAAAACTTTACTTGTAAGGGTTTTCCATTGGATAGAGCCCGCTAGTATACATTCTTGTCGTGACAGCTGAAAATGTGTACGGCCTCCCCAGTTAATAAAATATTTGTAATTCTTTCCAATGCTTTCTTGACTTCTCAATAGCAATCATAATATCCTCCTAAGTGTTGTGTTTGAATGGGTTCAACAAACTTTGACTATTAATGACCTGCATGTTAACTTTATAACATTGTAACCTTAGATATGTCATTGGTAATATCTGCATAGTTGGTCCATTTAAGTATGAGATCAGCAGAGAGAGTGCGTTTATCTGATTTTCACCAAATTTCCATTCTTGGTACAAGAAACAAGACCCCTTTGACGTGTACATTCTACCCTAATGTGACACTAAATCGAATTAATAGTTGAATCTTTATTAAAATCTAACCACCAACTTCGCCGGAAAAATATTAGATTTATTCCCGTCCATCACGAAATCATTAGAATAAGCAAGACACACATTTATGAAAACTAAAGATTTCTTTTAAATGATTCACTGACTAATTCCAAAGATCTCTTTATTTTTACTGGCTTCTGTTGTTATTTGTCAGAACCGCCTGAGATAAGTATTTTAATTATCTATACATTTTAGGAGACATTCTCCAATTATTTCTTGTAGCTTTGAATACAATCTTTCAACCAATACATTTTCTAGCCTACATTTTTCTGTCTGAAGTCCTGATATCAAGAATATTACATTACATATGTAATATCATGTTCAGAATAGTAAAATAGTGTTATAAACGATAAGAAATAGAATATATATTAAATATATGGTACATTCTATACGATAACCTTTTATCAATTTTCTTCTCATGATTGTATGCTGTGTGTCTAATATGATTTAGCTGTAATGGTCACTATTTCAGTCAAAGCCCGAGTTATTTTCCCCTGTAATGAACTGATGGGAAGTTCAAAAAGTTAGCAAAGATAATGATGTGTAAAAATAAAGTCAGGTGGATTTTTAGGATGCTACAAGACTTCATATCCAGGGGTTTCTCCTTTTTTGTTTGTTTGATGGCTTATTTTACTTATCATGGTGAAACTTTTGGGAAGGCCTCGAACTGATTGTCCACGTCTTGCACATCCTGTTCGATGTTTTGGGAAAAATTTTGGTGCGATCAACAATCCTGTCTCTGTTGTTATGTCTCCGTTTTCTTCAAGTATGTTATATATTTGTTTCTTTCCTATACTGGGAGCTTTGCTTATTTTTTGACGTTTTTCGAGGGATCAGTCGATGATTGCTGTCGTGTAGCTTCTTTTGTCTTCCCTCGGTTTCTTTTTTATTATTTTGTTCAGTTCAGTTTCCTCAATTTTTTCCTTGTTGTTAGTTTGGGGTTTCTCCGCGTTTTTATGGGTTTCCTGGTATTGTTTGAGATTTTACAAATTGTTAGTTTGCTCTTTATTTTAAGCATTGTGGCAGCTTCCACTAGAGAGGTTGTTATTTTGCCGAGGGGTTCTTAGTTGTTGGTGTTGGCGTCTTTCTCTACGGTAAGGATTTTATATCTGTTTTTCGATTCTGGCTTGAAGGATCGGGTCAGCTCTTTTGGTAAGTTTAACGTTTGCGGTTGGGTGTGGAAATTGTTCCTACCTTCTTTATAAAAGCTTAGACAGGGCTGTATGAGAGGTGTGGCTTCCTGCACAGTCATGGGGCATTTCATTCAATTGACCTTTCCAACTTTTCTTATCATCGTGAGATAATGTGATCTGCTAATATATTTATATCAAACTTGGCATTGGAATTTCCTGTTCAGTGCAATGAAAAGGGTAGAACACTCTGATGGCTGGATTTCCTCCTACGGACCTAAAAATGTCTATTTCCATGACTGATAGGGGATAGTACAAAGGGGATTTTGTCAAGTGACGAGTAATTGATATGATTAATTTCTGGCATGTTTCAATGAACAGGTGTGTTGATGATCCGACGTTGTTTTGTCGGGGAAACCGATGAAGTGTGAAAAATATGGATTGATTGAAGTGTGAGGTACGATTTCTAGACTAAAAGATACATTCACCGTGTAAAACCGAGGTATAATTTGAAAACAGAGTTTCAGTATGATATAACGCAATTTTTATCATTCTGTCGGATCATCCATCCATTTGTTGATAACACACACCCAAACTCACAAATGGATATTTATTTAATTAAAAAGGTTTTACAGCTTTAAATAACACTAAACATATATTTTTTTTCAAACTTTTAAAAATTTATGTTATTTCAGCCACTTATTTCATAATAGGCGTTAATGTCATTCATGCAATTATCTTTAATCTTTTACACAGAATTTAATATCATGGTGCTACGGATGGATTTTCCTCATTGGGATCATCAGCTGTATATGATCCCAATAAGGAAAATCCATACGTAGCACTATACATTGAAACAGATATTTAACATTTCTGTTTTTATATCAACTAACCTCAAGCGTTAATCTACCTTTATTTTGCAGGGAATTTTTACTACTCAAACATTTTTGTAATTATTTTCAATAATTCTTTTTGAAACAACATTGTACCAATAATTTCAATCTTAAGTATACACACTTACACACATACACACACGCACACGCATATATATATATGTATATATATATATATATATATATATATATATATATATATATATATATATGGTGGCTGCTTCAACGTAGCGATGGTGGCTACTTCAACGTAGCAATGCTCTCACCATAGAGCCAAACAGACGCTAGCAATGAAAAGGCCAATTAACTGCTTTCAATCCAAAATCTCTCCTCGTTTATACTCGGTCTATCCGTCTCTTTCAACGTGACATCAAGAGATGGACATATTTGGCCCGACAGAATGAATTATAAATTGCGTTTTATTATGTAGAAACTTATTCGAAATGATCTCCCGCCGTCGCACGCTTAATGTATCACTCAATTCAGACAACCTAAATAGAATAAATAATCGAAGAAAATTGGGCAGCAGCTGGAATCGAACCTGCCACCGATAGGATGGCTGCTTCAACTTAACGATGTTCTCTCTTTCCAGATAGATATATAGATGGATAGATAAGAGCAAGAGTGGAAATATTGAACAACCAAACCACGCAGAAATAGTTACATTTCTTTCCCAACCATCAAACATTAAAGCAACAAAATTTTCTGTGAATCGCTGCTAATATTTTTCTGAAAAAGATGTCTAGCTCCCGTTGAAATGCATGAACATGCCAACAGAATAATAAAACTTTTTGTGATGTAACACCTGATTTTTTCATGAGTTTTTCTCTCCATCTTCCAATTGTCATTTCTGTTAAATCACTTCTTAGCCACATTACAAACATACACACACACACACATATATATATAGAAGTGGGGGGGAGAGAGAATGATGGCATGGAGTGTTCCAAGATAACGATTCTGCTGGTAAAAATATCTCCTATTTACCATAGTAAACAATAGATTATTGCACGTGGACATGTCTAGTAGCTTCTATAATTCTAAAGAAATTCATCACATAGAAATCCAAATATATCAATGACTTTTTTCACTGGGACGAAACTATTTATATCAAAATATTAACAAATAGAATATATATGTAAAATATCTATTGTATCTCGAATATACATAGATATATGCAAGAAATACGTAGAGAACTGAGTACGCATAGACTTCATCAGTAACACATATATTTATCATCAATAAATCGATCTGAAGTTTTCATTCTCGAACAGAAAAAAATGAGAATCAGTCTGTCTGATAAATAAGTTGCTTTGTGTGGGTGGTAAATTCAGGGGCGGGGAGATATAAGAGTTGATGGTTGGGTGTTTGTGTGTGTTGGTGTGTATATGTCTCCATTTATCTTCATAGCATTGATCAAATCTCCTGGCAAAGTTCAAGCAAATAAACTTTTATCTACAACAAACGTGAGCCAGTATTAATGGCGAAATGGACATCAGAAATAATCAAACGAAGAGATCGAATAGAAAATCGAATGGTGATGTCATAAGGCACCATGGCAACCGACTAATCACGTGGCCCAGTATATATACACGTATATATACATATATATGTGTGTGTGTGAGTGTGTCTGTCTGTCTGTCTGTGTCAGTGCGTGTGTGTGTGTGTGTGTGTATGTTTGTGCATATGTTTTTTTATGTGTGTTAATCATAAAGAAAATATATACTTTAATTGCAGAAATATATAAGCAATAGCAATATTATATTCTAGTTGTCAATATTAGTTGAATTTCAATGTTTCAAGCTTTTTATACAAGCGAATAGTAAATGGGACGGGTTTGTTATATATATATATACATAATGGAATTCAAAGAGTGCGTAAGGCTTGAAATTCTGCAATTAATCGGGTACATATCCCTGTAAAATCTATTCGATGCACTAGAATCTCTATTTGCTTTTTTTTTTTAATAAATATTGATCACCCTGATCAACAACAGGAAATTCTATCCTTACTAAAACATTTTAAATTATGGATAAGTAAATTAGTATACAATGTGTGATGGGTTTATGTCATAAAAGTGCTCGATACAAAAATGTTTAGTTAGAGTAGAACCCAAAGGGCAGATATAGAGACATAAACGTTTTTATGTAGCAAATATAAATGTGTGTGTGTGTGTGTGTGTGTGTGTGTGTGTGTGTGTGTGTGTGTGTGTGTGTGGAGACGAGGATATAAATTCTAAGATTTCGGTTAAATTCATGGTAACTTCAGGGGAGTTCTTGGAAAAAATGTGCTGGATGATGGCCAACATCATGAAAATATTACTATTCTTGGAAAATATAGAAAAGCACTCAAAACCCAATACAATTCAACGATACCTTCATGAAAGGAGGGTTAATTTCAGAAATATGAACAAAAGAGCCCGAACTTCAACCTTCCAGTTCCAAAATGTGGAATTTCAGCGAATTAATTGAATCTAAACATTTTCCCCAAAATCAAGCAAAACCTTTCAAGGTATCAACAGAAAACTGAGTGTTTTCTCCAATCACAACAACACAAAAATCTCACACAGGCACCATCGAAACAACCCCCGAAAACAAAACAACGATACAACAATGGTAAGATTCAGAATAATAGAATCATCAACAAATACCGACTACCTTACCCTAACCATCAATCACCCAACCCTCCCTTTACCGAGATCAAAGAATAGGAATTACAACAACAACAATATCGGAATATCGTCAAAATTACCAACACAACAACCTGATTCACTAAATCCAAACATTTTCTAAATTGATGCAAAACTCTTAACCAATAATAATCCAGAACTGATTAAGGGCGAAAGGGACATAAGAATTATAGATTTATCCGCCAGGGGCCTTTCTTCAGCAGAAATAAACATTTTAAAAATACCTCAAAAATTCATACATACACCTACCAAAAAACAATGATGAATCAAACAAAATCTTCTAGAATTTATCAGAAAAATACGACCAACAGATTTTTGTACAACAAAGACAAAGAAGACAACACATTGTTAAGAAATCAAGAACTTTTTCACTCCACCTAAAAATAAAAATATCGCTTTAGACAATTTTGCTAAAAATGTAGAATTTCTTCAACTTGACATCACAACATCTACATAAAACAACATCAATATGACTCAATCATCATTACAGAAACAAATAAAGAAAGCAGAGACTTCATAATGGCCAAAACCTACTACAAGTCATTGTCAGGAAATATTCTCTTGGATAACTAAATCAGACTCTATTCAAAAGACACATAGAGGAACACAAGACTCGCACATGAGATTAACAATGCAATTACCTCGAAAAACTTGAAATAAAAGAAAATTAATTTTACAGCCTTTCAAATGTATAGGGGAGCAAAGCAATCGCTGTAGCCAGTGGAAAATCATCGACACCTCAGCTTAATACACCGAATGTCAAAGATCTAAAATCATGCCAACAATAGCAGGATCATCATGTTTAAGTAGCAGGCTAAGCAATCTACGAGAGATTATACTAAAACCTCCAACCAATCGCGTCCCAAACTGTCTAAAAAGCACAACGGATTTTCCAAAAAACTTTCCAAAACAACTAAACAGAACTTTCTCAGTTTCCTTTGTTGTGGAGTCCCTTTATTCGAGCATCAGTCACGAATTAAGATTAGAGGCACTTGAATTCTGGCAGAATAAATACCCCAATGAAATATCAAACAGATTTAATAAAAAATCTCATACTAAAATCCATGCAATTAATTCTAGAGAACACCACATTCCAATTCAACGATAACTTTTCAAACAAAATAGAGAAACAGCTATGGGAACCAAAGTCACTCCCACTAATGCAATATTAGCAATATTAACAATCTGGGAGCTAGAAGAACGATTATATTCCAGAATATACGAAAGATTTTGAACTGAATTTTCAGAGATCTTCAAAAAATGGTGGATTCACTTTTTAGACGATTCTTTTTTCTTGATATGAAACAATTCAAAAGAGGAACTTCTACATCTGTATCACATATTGAAAAACCAACATGAACACATTAACTTTACAATGGAATTTAATGAACACGAAACTCAATTTTTAGACTGTAAAATGATTAAAAAAACGGAACAGAAATCCTAACCGACATACATTACAAACCCAAAGACAGTAATTCTTACTTGCTATTTTCTTTTCGGTACCAAAAATACAAAGTTAATACAGCATTTCCCATATATATATATATATATATATATATATATATATATATATATATATATTCTTAGAAATGTTGCTCCTACATCCACACATACTTCATCCAAGTTATTTGCCTCTTTGAACTAGTTCTGCAAAGACTTTCTCTTGGGAAGATCCATTCAAATAACCCCCGGTCCCAAGATCTACAATTTGCTTCTTAAAATTTTTTGTGGTGTTGTTACGTAGAATGAAAATACTTTCTGTTCATCTGATGCTTCTCTATTTCATCTGATAAAAAATTAATATTCAGGAAGCCAAGTAAACTTGCAGACGAAAGATTAGAACTTAAAATGGATAAAAACCTTCCAAAATATCAAGGAGTATAAGGACCTAAAACAACCAACCCATAGTTTTATACATTGGGATTAGTATAGTACAAACCAAAAGAGGAGCTAATAAGAATGAAATTCAAATATATCACGGTGATATCCCATCAAGTAAGTGAAGGATGGTCAATAAGGAGGGTCAGATGGATTTCAACTGAGTTGAAACTTTACAATTTCATATTTCTTCCTTCTTTTTTTTCATCAAATCAATGATTTTTCCTTATTTTGAAGGATCAAAATCCTGATATGGAACATTTATTATCAAAATCCTGATATGAAGCATTCATTCCAGGACAGATGAAAATGATGGAATAAGCCTACATGTATTTTCTATTCATTCATGAGAACTAATTTTTGTGTTTCATACCACGATGACATCATTGTATGTTTCTGTAGAAACAGGGAAAATCCCTTTTGCTTTATTTCTCGTAAAGCTTACCTCAAAGTGAACTTCTAAAAGAAATTTCCAGGAAGCTATTCATTCCAACAATCATTCAAACCTTGAGAAAGATGTATCCCTTGAGTCTTGAAAATCTTACAACCTAAACTCCACGAAAGGGTTTAAAATCAAGTGTGAAGTATTGGATGCCTAGTGAGTCAAAGAAGATTTAACGATCTCATAAATATACGTTTTATTACCAATACTCATATCAGAGAAAATTATTTAGAATTATTTAATCAAAAACAGTGAAGAATTTAGTGATGAACAAGATTTCTTATGTATTTCTGAATATCAAAAGGGTAGTAATGTTGTTAACTGAAAAATGGACCAGACTCTAATGAGAAAATTCATAAAGATATATATATGAAAAGACTGGAATAGATAGATGGACGGAAAAATATATCTATTCTATAAAATGATGCTCCAGAAAAGTTTTATTATGAGGCCAGAATTCTAGAAATTTGACCCGTTAAATGTTCTGAAAGACAACTTAAAAAAAAGTTTATCTCATTGAAGTCGAAACAATTTCTAAAAGGTAGACAGAATGCTAGAGGCAGTGTATACAAGTGAATAGTATTCGGTGGGAAAATTTCTTTACTATTTGATTTTATTTGTGTTACAGGCTTTACTTATATTGCTTGTCGTTTTTCCTTCCTACATGGTTCACAAAAATCGATTCAAGTTAGCGAAAAAAGAATTAGTCTTTAGATTTCAGCTTTCCTTGAACCGTTAATGGCAGTCAAAAAAGACTGTCGACCAATTCTGTTTAGTTACTATTTGCTTATTGTAAAGGGGAAACCATTCAATGATTCTGCAAATACATACATATATTTATGTACATGCATACTCACATCCAAACATATACACAATCATTGATACATATATGTGCTTACATGCAAACACATACACACACACACACACACACACACACATATATATATATATATTATTATTATTATCATTATTATTATTATTATTATTATTATTATTAATGAATTACCTAACTTCAAGAGTACTCACCCTGAATAAGGGAGCGTTAATTATTACAATACTTAAATAATTGTGTCATCCATGGACAGCTGTTTCATTGTATAACAACTCTTCAGTGTGGCTATAGACTATCCATTATCCCATCGAGGTAGGATCGAAAACTTCGCTTCAGACCCAGAGGCTGGCATCTTACCTCTGCCCTATACGGAACTGGATGGTCAGTAAGGT